>JAODAL010014833.1:0-86026 GCA_025379985.1 Phyllomedusa bahiana | reverse complement strand
CAGTTGGAAGGAAAAAAGCCCACTTTTATTAATTTCCGTAAAAAAAAGTAAATTTCCCTAACCCTATTTGGGCTTTTTTAAATTACAAGCCCGGGAAACAAAAACCCCTGTTGATTTGGTTTTTGGTTTTTCCCAAACAAAACCGCATTTTACGGGAAAATTTCTTTTACAAAAAAATTCTGTTTCAATCCATTTCCCCATTTGGGAAATGATAGGTTTTTCAAACCCATTTTCTGTTTGGGTTTGTCTTTGCAGTACATTTTCTTAAAAAAAAAAGGACTGTGAACAAATCTTCTAACCTTTTTATTATTTTTTCTTTCTGAAACATGGGAGAACTAAAGGTGGTAATGAAAAAGGAGGGAGGGGGGCCATGAAGCAAATAGGACAAACCCAAGGGCGCCTTTTTTCCCCAGGGGTTTCCGGGAAAATACGGGAAGTGAGTACATCTCATTTGCCGGAACGCCCAGACCTTTCATGGGGTTGGGGCAAACCCCGTAAAATTTCTCAGAAACTAAAGAGGCCCGGCAATCTTTTCCCCAGGGGTTAAAAACAACCTGCATCCAGGGGTTTTTTCACCCCCTCGTCCCTTTCAGTCCGGCCCCACAAATGTGTAAACTTCATCCAACCTAAAAGCAAACACACCCCCAAATTTTAAAACCCAATGTAAAAGCCCAAAGGGTGGCTAATTCCGGGGTTCTAAAGAGATCTTTGTTTGACACAATGCGGTTGGGGTAAAAGGGCATTTCAAAAGTTTAAAGGGGCCCAAAGCGAATGTTTTTGTTTTGCTTTTTTACGCCCAATCGCTGATCCCCCTTTCAGGGGAAAAGGGCGGCCCCTGGTCGGTCGGCAGAAATCCTGAGCGGTCAGCAAGGGCCTTGCAGTGCCTGTGGCTTCTAGCCCATAGCTTCAGGAGAAAGACTGTCAGGCGGAAAGTCCCCGTGATAATGATGTTGAAAATGAATTGTGGACCCAACGTGGTTTTTTCCCCAGACATTTCCCTTGTGATTTGCCCTTCGGGTTTTGAAAAGGAGGAAGATGTTGGGGGTATTGTCAGTGCGGGTTCCCGGCCCTTTCAAAAAAGGGGAAAAGCGGTCCACAAGTCCACTGACTTTAAATTTCCGCCAACCATGGTCATGGTGGCAGTGGAAACACCGTACTAGATTTTAAAACCGTCAAAGAGGTCCAGGCCCCTTGAAGCCGGGCCCTTTTTTTTTGATCAAGCCCCCAGATTTAAAAATGCCAGATTTGCCATAAATGCATCATAGGGGAAAAATTTAAAGGGATTTTTAAAACCCCCCATGAACATAATATGGCCAGGGGCATTTTAAAAAATTTAAAATTGATTTTGGAAGAATAAACTTGGGGGAAAAAAAGGCCCCAAAAAGGTTCTGGGTTCCAACCCCCTGTGACATTTTCCTGTGCCTCCTCCTCCCTCCCAAATTCCCAAAAAGGCCCAAAGGGGTTTCCTCGTTTGCCCAGGGCCCCGGGAGTTCCCAAGAGCAAGCCCC
The DNA here is from genome assembly GCA_025379985.1 of Phyllomedusa bahiana. Classification (NCBI taxonomy): domain Eukaryota; kingdom Metazoa; phylum Chordata; class Amphibia; order Anura; family Hylidae; genus Phyllomedusa; species Phyllomedusa bahiana. Next base: position 84,518 of record JAODAL010014833.1, on the reverse strand, counting down.
GGGCCCCAATCCCAGCCCAATGTCGCCCCGAAAACCCCCAAACCCCCGCCCCAACACCAGAGACACAGTTTAAACCCGGAACGTGGCTGTGGCTCCCGTGGGGGCTTACAGCACAGTGTCAGTAGCCTGACCTGCCCCTGCTGCTCCACTACTCACCTGGCCTGCTTCCACGTGTTCCCCTCCTTTGTGGTTTTCCCCAGCGTGTGTGCCACCCCAAAGGGCCGCGCGCCAGCCTGGGGACTTTTATACACACTGTCTCCGCTTCCTCCTGTGACCCATGACCCTTGCCTTTTTAAGGAATTTCCTTCCTGGACCTGGGTCTTCATTGGGGTTCTTTTATAGAGCTAGACCCCCTGTTGCTAAGGCTGCTGGGTTAACCCTTGGTTTTCCCGTGTGTCTGTGAAGCTTCTGCTGAACCTGCCATTCCCCCGTGTCCAGGCACCCGTTTTCTGCTGGTTTTTGAGTACTGTCCTCCAGTTTTCTCCCGGATTCCGCTGCGTATAACTCTTTATCACCCGGGACTTTCTTCCGTTTTTCAGCTACAGAATCCTTTATCCATCACCTGTGTCCGCACTTTGTACCCACTGCGAGTATTTCCATCTGCTCCCCCCGGGGGGCCCGGGACTCCTGTACCTGGACGTTTCTGGCTTTGCGGCCAGAAAACGTTACATTGGCCTTGGAAATGTTGCCTTTCATCCACGTAGACACAGATGTGTTCCACCATATCATGGCCAGATGTCGAGCAGGCATTTCTTTTCCCGAAAAGCTATCCCTGCCCTGGCCAGTCACGTGTCAGAAAAAATCTCCAGAAAACGTTACAGTACGAACTGACCATACAAAATGGATCCCACTGGAGTGACTCTACCTGACCTGGTAGCTGTAATCAACCGTCATGGCACGCACCTGGAGCAACTCTTCCAGAAGCTACAGACAATTACCACATGTCTGGATGAAGTTGCGTCTGCACTGGTACCTACGGCAGCTCCGCTACCTGCAGTATCTCCGCCTCCTGTGGCCATGTCCAGTCCCAGCCTGCACCTGCCTCTGCCTGCCCGTTATGACGGAGACCCCCTTACATGTCGCGGATTCATCAACCAGTGTACTATTCACTTTGAGGTCCTGGCACACCAATTCCTGTCTGATAGAGCCAAAGTGGAGTTTATCATAAGCCTGCTCTCAGGTGAAGCTTTGGCCTGGGCCTCACCCCTCTGGGAGAGAGGGGACCCACTGACAGGGGACATCCAAGAATTTCTGGTTGCCTTCCGGAAAAATTTTGAACAGCCTGGATGCAATAACTCCGCGGCATCTGCGTTGCTACGTTCCTGTCAAGGCAAATCTACTGTGGGCCAGTATGCCATCCGGTTTCGTACCCTGGCTTCGGAACTTGCTTGGAACAACGAGGCCCTTGTTGCAGCCTTCCGGGGGGGCCTCGCTGGGCATATCAAGGATGAACTGGCTGGTCGGGACTTACCTAATAACCTGGACGACCTCATCAATCTGGCTACCAAAATCGACATACTATTTGCTGAAAGAGAGCTAGAGCTTTACCAGACTCCAACGCCCTTCCGTCCTTGCAAGCCTTCCTCTTGCCTTGTACCTGCACTCCCAAGTCTATCTCACCAGGCACCTGTGTTCCCTCAAGACATCCCTATGGAGGTGAATCACGCTCATCTAAGCCTGGATGAACGCACTCGCCGGCGCAGTTTGAACCTGTGTTTATACTGTGGCAATCCCAAGCACTATCTGAAGAACTGCCCAGTCCGCCCTGCTGCGCCCCGGAAACCTCCATGCCATGGTGTTGTGGTTGAAGTGTCTCTGAGTAAAGATGCCTCTGCTCCTCGTCTGACCACCCCGGTCACTCTCTGTTATGGTTCCGGTACTAAAGTTAAAATTCCTGCTCTTCTGGACTCCGGCTCGTCTGAGAATTTCGTCCACCCGTCATTACTGGAGAAGTTCTGTCTGCCTGCCTCCCGTCTGAAAAAACCACTACGTTTCTTTTCTATCAACAGGGAAATCCTGAAAGAGCCAGTCCAGTTCTGCACAAAACCTATGTCTCTGCTAATCGGAAGCTCCCACCAAGAGTAAATTTCATTCTACGTTTTGCCTAATGCTTCTGCTTCTGTCCTGCTTGGCCTACCGTGGTTTCAGCGTCACAATCCATCTCTAGATTGGAAAACGGGTAAAGTTCTCCAGTGGGGCGAGCCATGTCATTCTCGCTGCCTCAAGCCTGCCCATCATGTGCAGTCCCGCCCACCTGTTTCCCTACCCGTTTCTGCTGTTCTGCCTGAAGAGGAACCTCAAGCACAAGAAGAGCTCCTGGTCTGTAAAGACACCTCTGTTTCCCACCTTTTCCCCTGCCTACTGTTTCTGCTTCTGCCCTCTAGGTTCAAGAAGTAATCCGGGACTCTCTGGACACCTCCTCTGAAGACAGTTCCTGGGATACCGAGAAGGAGGTGGTTACCCCTAGCCGTTATGGGGGTACCCGGCTAGCCCGGAGGGGAAGGCTTAAGGGGGGGTGCTACTGTCACGGATCGCGCCGCGGCCCGTGCCTTAGACCGCGGTCATGTCCGTGCCCCTGTGTTTGGGTCTGCTGTGGCTCCCTGTGCGGGGCTTACAGCGGCAGTGTCAGTATGCTCTGTACCTGCTCCTGCTGCTCAGCACTACTCACCTGGTCCTGCTTCCACACATGTCCGTCCTCTGTGGCTTCCCCAGCGTGTGTGCACACCCCATAGGGCGCGCGCGCCAGCCTGCGGACATTTATACACTCTGTGCTCCTGCTTCCTGCCTGTGACCTGTGACCCTTGCCTTCTTATGGAACTTCCTCCCTGGACTCAGGTCAGTTCGTTGGTGTTCTTCCATAGAGCTAGACCTCTTCTGCTGAAGCTGCTGCTGAGTTAACCCCCTGGTTTCCAGTGTGTCTGCTGAAGCTTCTGCTGAACGTCTGCATTACCCTGCGCTGTCCAGCGCACCTGTTTATCTGCTGGTTCCTGACATACTGTCCTCCAGTTTCTCCCTGCTGATTCCTGCTGCTGTATAACTCTGTTATTACCCTGGGACTGTGCATCCGTTTAACAGCTACAGCATCTGTTTATCCGTCACCTGTGTCCTGCACTTCAGCTACCCACTGCGAGTATTACCATCTGCGCCCGCGGTGGGCCCTGAGGATCTCCTGTACCTGGGTGTTTCTGGCTTTGCGGCCAGAAAACGTTACATTGGCCTTGGAAATGTTGCCTTTCAGCCTCGTAGACACAGATGTGTTCCACCACATCATGGCCAGATGTCGAGCAGGCATTTCTTTTCCCGAAAAGCTATCCCTGCCCTGGCCAGCCACGTGTCAGAAAAAATCTCCAGCGCATTGGCTGCATCTGTGTCCAGCAAAGTCCATCTGACCACAGACACATGGACTAGTAAGCACGGTCAAGGCCGTTAAATCTCTGTCAGCTCACTGGGTGAGTTGGGTGGATGTGGATGTCTCTGGTGATGATGGTGGGTCTCAGGCTCGGCGGACACTCTTCCACACTGCTGGGATGGTCCAATTTTCAGATCCCCAAACTCCATGGGTAGCATCACATGCCAAGAGAAACCAAGCGTGTTGAAATTAATGTGTCTTGGAGACCGTCAACACACAGGTCAAGAGCTGTGGATGGCTCTGTGCAATGAGACAGAGTAGTGGCTGGGTGGAAAGAACCTGGCGCCAGGCAAGGTGGTGTGCGACAACGGGAAAAATCTCCTTGCTGCCCTTAAGATTGGCACACTTAATGAACCTGTTTGTGCAGAAATTTCTAAAGGGATACCCGGGTTTTGACTGCCTGCTGAGGAAGGCTCAAGGTCTGAGCTCAAACTTCCGGCGTTTGCACCCTGCTTTGGTCTGACTGGCTGCGTTGCAGCGTCATCTTGGCCTCCCACAATGGAATTTCACCATCCACATGCTCCAGCGATTGTGGCAGCAGCTTAATGCCATTATGCAGTATGAAGTGGCACATGGCCTTACAAGCAGTGGTACGGACCTCGGGGTGTTGAGCCATAGAGAGTGGAGGCAGGTGAAAGAAAGATCTCTGCACCACCCTTGCCAGTTTTGAAGATGCCACCAAAATGGTTAGTCAGGACAATGCCCTTGTCAGCATGACTATTGTGGTGATATTTGTTCTGGAACAAGTGTTAGACACTCTGAAGCAGCAGGTTCCAGCAGTGACAGAGGAGGAAGCAGATACAGATGCGGACACAAAGCCTTACTCGCCGTTGGATCTAGAAGGCATGACTGTTTCCCAACTTTATAGGACTTCATTAGGCGGTGTTTCGGGGCCCGGGGCTGGTGCAGGGCGGCACTTCAGCTCCCAGAGTACAGCATATGAGGCTAGCCAGGGCTATGGTGATGCTGAGCATGAGGAAGTGAAGGAGGAGGATGAGGCATGGCTGGACACCGACAGTACAGATGTTCGTGCAGTGGTAAGAGGTTGGCACAGATTTGAGGAGGAGGAGGAAGAAGGGGAGAAGATCTGTTTAATGCCCCTCGACCCTGAGGCTTGGGAAATCCTGGCTGCATCTCACGCATGAGTGCTTGGATGCTACATTGCCTGCAACAGGATCCACGCATCAAGGCAATCAAAATGAACAGCAGTTACTGCGTGGCCACCCTCCTTGATCCACATTACAAATCGAAAGCCAGCATAGTACTTCCACCCACAGACGTTGACAGTAGAATGCAGGAATTTGAGACCGTGCTCATTGATCAACTCGAGACATCTGTTGCGTCTTCTTCATGGTCCATGTCACGGTGGAACATCAGCAATATGCCAGCAGTAGAGAGGCAAGTAGCAGCAGCAGGCAGTGTGGCAGAAGCCTAATGGATGACCTGTGGCAATCGTTATTTACCACCTCACCAACACCTACAAGGCAGGGCAAAAATGAGACACATAGAGACCACCTTAAAACCATGGTCCATGAATATCTGCATCTCAACACTGATGTTTTTGGACAGACCCAATCGACTTCTTGGTGTCCAAACTGGATGAATGGCCTGAGCTGGATTGACACACCATAGAGGTGTTATCCTGCCCAGCAGCTAGCGTTATCTCTGAACACACTTTCAGCACAGCTGGCAGGGTGATAACAGACAAATGTATCCGTCTTTCCCCTGAGAATGTGGATCGTTTGACTTTTATCAAAATGAATCAAGAGTGATGATTTTGTTGCCCCGGTTGCTGAGATCACCGATTAGTGAACTGTAGCAGGCCTACTTCACAGTGTGAAATACTCATTTCTTATTGCTAACTGTATTCAGAGTGTCCAAAAGGTCATGTTACTGGTTTTGTGGTCAGGCGATTGTAAAAGACACCAATAGTGAAGATCTTATTGAAAAAAAATCTTATTCCAAATACTAATTTCTTCTTGAAAATTTTAAGTAGTGTCAATGGTTTTGGGATCATGCTGCTGTAAAAGACAGCAATAGTCAAAGTCCTATTCCAAAAAATCATGTTTAAAAAAACTCTTTTATTCGTGATAATTTTATGGAGTGTCGAAAAGGACATTTTTACTGCTTTTGGGGCCATGCTGCTGTAAAACACAGCAATAGTCAAGGTTCTATTCAAATAAATTTTGTTTAAAATACTCAGTTCTTGCTAATTTTATTCTGAGTGTCCATAAGGTGTTTTCTGCTGGTTTTGGGGTCAGGCTACTGTAAAATCCTAATCCTAGTTGCCAGTTGGAAATAATAGGGATTTAAGAACACTTGTGATTTGCTGTCTTTGTCTTTTTAATATTTATATTTTTGAACATGGCCTGTCATTGCTTGGTCTCATTTCTGAAGAGCAGTGCCAATCTGTTCTTCAGTGGTTAACACACCCTGCATCCAGTGGTTTTAATTCCTCTCCCTCTCAGTCGTGGCCACAAATATGGTCATCATTATCATCATCAGTACAAACTGAAGCAAAGACGTGCCAAATGTCACCCAATAAACAGACCCCACTGGATAATCCATAGTCTGAAGAGCTCTTTGTTGACACAATGTGGTCAGAAGGCATTTCAAAAGATCAAGAGGCCCAAGAAGATGAAACAGCATGCTGTGGGTATAATTGTGAGCAAGCAGATCCATTGTAAAACCCTTACCAAAAGAATCGATGTCCAAGTGGAGCACATTCGCCACTCCAAGAGCAAAGAGCGTTTCCTCCAGCGCGTCAAGGAAAACGTGTGGAAGAAAAAGGAAGCCAAGGAGAAGGACACCTGGGTGGAACTGGAGCGTCAGCCAGCGTTTCCAAATGAAGCTCACTTCGTCCGCACTTGTGGAAAGGAACCTGAGCTCCTTGAGCCCATTCCCGACAAGTTTATGGCATAATGTGACAATATAAGGATATAATGGTGCTACGTAAGGCTTTTACAAATTTTATATGGAGGGGCAAGCGCTCTCTTATAGGTATAAATTTCTCAAGCGCTACCCAGGTCTTAAAATGTCTCCTGAAAAAGGCTCGAGGCCTTAGCTCAATTTCCGACATTCGCACACTGCTTCAGCACGACTGTCACCGTTGCAGCGTCATCTGGATCTCCCCATCAACCATCTGCATTTCTTCATACAAATTTTATTAGGCGCGTCCATAAAGGCATTTTTGTTACTTTAGTGGTCAAGCTGGTTTAAAAGACAGTGATAGTCAATGTCCTATTCAGAAAAATCTTGTTTGAAATAGTCATTTCTTCCTGCAAATTTTATTCTGATGGTCAATAAGGGCATTTTTGCTGGTTTTGTGGTCAGGTCACTGTAAAAGACACAAATAATAAAGGTCATATTGAAAAAAAGCTTATTTGACATACTCTTTTATTCTTCCTAATTTTATTGAGTGTATGAAAGGTCTTTTCTGCTGCTTTTGTGGTCATGCTGCTGTAAAAGACAGCAATAGTCAATGTCCTATTCAGAAAAATCTTGTTTCAAAGACACATTTCTTATTTTCAATTTTATTCTGAGTGTCCATAAGAGCATTTTTGGTGGTTTTAAGGTCATGCTGTGATAAAAGACAGCGATAGTCAATGTCCTATTCACTAAAATCTTGTTTGAAATGGTCAATTTCTTCTTGCTAATTTTATTCTGAGTGTCTATAAGGGCATTTTTGCTGGTTTTGCCATTTTTGCTGGGTGCCAATACGGCAATACTCCTGTCTGGAGCTGTAATCAAAAAGGGGCCCAGTGATATGTTTAAAATAGGAACTAGTAATGGGTGGGGGCCCTATTTGATTTAGCTGTATATGGCTGTAAAAACGGTTAATAGATGACTAATGGCAGCCCTGGCTACCCCTGCACGCCCTGTAACTACGGCCCTGACAGCTGAACCTCTGTGTTCCCTGTTGGGATGTTCTTGCTGCCACCACATATATGACATATTTTTGGGCCCTGGTGAAAAAAAGTGATATGGGGCTCCTGCCAGTTACCATGTGCCGTTTCCAATACTAGTGTCTTCTTATGTGTCAAGGGGGCCCCATAGCAGCTGCTAACGCTGTACCTGCTGTAGCTACGCTGGCCTCATCTTTTCAGTTATCCATTGAAAGAAATGAATTATTTTAGCCTGTGAATTTTTTTTCTGTGACTCTTAGAGCCAAATTGTCTTCATGAAAGATGTACCACGTATATACTTTACTGTTGTGGATGGTAATTACAGCTTCTCCTCACCTGTTTCGGTCTAAAAATTAACCTGATCATCTTCTCCTATTGACTTTAATGGTGCTCGGTGATTGATCGAAATCAGCACGATTTTCTTCAAAACCTGTAATAGATCTAGATTTTTTTAGCGATCGCTCATCACTAACAAGGACCAAAGAATACCGCCATAACCTGACCACATATCATAACAATAAGGAGACTGATTAAAACCATTGTATTGTTACTGAATATAAACCATTACACTAAGACCACTATAACCGCCATACAGGGACCATATAGTGGTAGATAGCAGTATACACAGGCTCTGCAGACATATAAGGGATTACAGGGCAGTTACATTTAATGACTCACAGGTGACGTCTTTTCTGATGAGTTGTTCTCTTTTTTTTCTTTCTTCATACAGTCCAGACCCTCATGACGTCTTCTCCCTGCCACAACTCGTCCCTGCAGAATTTACCACACAAAAATGTTAAACTCCAAAGAGTGAAAGTTCCTCCAACCAACTGTAGGGCCCTCATTTCTGCCACCAGTAGGCAGGAACACACTCCATATAGTAGACAGTCCCCCAGATTAGATAGGTGGATAGTAGTGTTGAGCGATTATTATCGACAAAGTTGAAATCGGCACAGTTTTTATGTTGATCGAAATTTTTTAGATCATGCGATAATTTAGGTTAAAATCTGTGCATCATCTATTAAGATCGCGCCATTTTCGGCGCTTCCTGTCATTTGGGGGCCAGCAAATCAGATTACAGAATAGAGCAGGGTGAGATGTGTGTGCGACATCATGACTGGGATGTGTATGGTTGCGATTGGCTGGAAAAAACACATGACCTCGTTTTACATAGAACAGGGTCTGTGGCCTCCCAGCTAGCACCCTCGCTCCCCTCCAAACCATCCTTAACTCTGCTGCCCGTCTGATTCACCTCTCTCCTCGCTACTCCCCTGCCTCTCCCCTCTGCCGATCCCTTCACTGGCTACCTATTGCCCAGCGAATCCAGTTCAAGCTAGCAACTTTGACCTACAAGGCTCTACATAACCTCTCCCCTTCATAATCTCTGCCTAAAATCTCTAAAAAACCTCCCCTCACGCAACCTCCGCTCCTCACAGGACCTTCTCCTCTGCTCTCCCCCTTACCCACCTCCTCACATAACCGTCTCCAAACTCTCTCGTGCTTCCCCCACACTTTGAACTCACTGCCCCAACACCTCAGCCCTCCCCCCTCTCCACCGCTTCAAACGTAACCTGAAAACCTACCTCTTCAGGATTGCCTATAACCAACATTAACCGTGTTGCACTCCTCCGCCCCAGAAACATGTCTGCCCCTCACGTTCTGTCTCTTCTCCCCTTCCATGTAGATTGTAAGCCCTCACGGGCAGGGACCTCTCTCCCTCTGTACCAGTTGTTAGTCACTTATTGTCACTTTGTAATTGTCTGACCAATGTTATTTATGTAGCCCGCCTGAAATGTACAGCGCCCTGGAATCAAGGGCGCTCCAAAATAAACGATAATAATAATAATAATAATAACAGCGTTTCCTGTTCAGCCTCAGTGTCTCTCAGCGTCTCAGAGCAGAAGGACGTGCGCTCTGCTTGTGTCCAAACAGCTCAGCGAAATTATTCTATTTCTTCACAGAGAAACCTCTACTATTAGCTGTGATCCTTACAATTTAGTTAGATTAGAGATTGGAAGATTTTATATAGTTAGGTAGAGAATTTTAAAGGAGCATCTACCGCTGTAAAGTCACGGGGGGGAGCGGAGGAGGGGCTCTATAAAGACAAGCTCTATAAAGAATACTGGATAAAGTTCACCAAGACTTAGTGTAGACATTGCACTGCAATAGCTTTATTATTAACAGTTTTCAATTGAAATATTTCCTGGATATTGGGCAGCCTGAACTTATAGGATACACATCTTTTCTAGTAACTGCAGGTCTCTTTGTTAGGTGCAAAACTCCACTTTTATTATCAGTATACATTTCAGATAGGTGTTCATTTTAAATTTTGCCCATTCCACCTTTGTTGATATATCCACCTTGCACATAAATTTGAATCCAGCAATTTTATAGTCACCACAGGTGACTTGGAAAGGTGCCAAAAATATCTTGTATTATACGAATACATAACAGATACGTTTTTTTTTTGACTTTTGCGCACTACAGCTTTGTTCATTGAGGCAGCTGCACTTAAAAACTGAATCCAGCAATTTTATAGTCACCACAGGTGAATTGATAGGTGCCAAAAATACCTTGTATTATCCGAATACATACATACGATACGTGTTTTTTCACTTTGGCGCAGGCCAGCTTTGTTGATAGATCTACTTTGCAGTTAAATTTGAATCCAGCAATTTGTAGTCACCACAGGTGAATTGAAAAGGTGCCAAAAATACCTTTATTATACGAATACATAACAGATACGTGTTTTATTGACTTTGGGCACTACCGCTTTGTTCATTGACGCCGCTTCCACAAAAATTTTAATCCAGCAATTTTATAGTCACCACAGGTGAATTGATAGGTGCCAAAAATACCTTTATTATCCGAATACATTTCAGATACGGGGTTTTAAACACTTTGGCGAAAGGGCCCGCTTTGTTGATAGATCTACTTTGGCAGTTAAATTTGAATCCAGCAATTTTGTAGTTCACCACAGGTGAATTGATAGGGGCCAAAAATACCTTTTATTATCCGAATACATTCAGATACTTGATTTTTCACTTTGGCGCAGGCCAGCTTTGCTGATAGATCTACTTTGCAGTAAAATTTGAATACAGAAATTTTTAATAGTCACCACGGGGTGAATTGATGGGTTCCCAAAAAATACCTTGAAATTATCCGAATACTTTCAGATACGTTTTTTTTTCATTTTGGCGCAGGCCACTTTGTTAATAGATCTATTTTGGGCATTTAAAAATTTAAAATCCAAAATTTTTTGTAGTCACCACGGGTGAATTGAATTTTCCAAAAATCCCTTTGTATTATCCGAAAACTTTTTCAGATACATGTTTTTTCATTTTGGGGCGCAGGCCACTTTTAATAGATCTACTTTGCAGTTAAATTTGAATACAGAAAATTTTTTATAGTCACCACAGGTAATTAAATGGTTTGCCAAAATACCTGTATTTTTACGAATAAAATAACAGATACGTTTTTTTGATTTTGGCGCACAAAACAGTTTTGGGTTCATTGAGGCACTTGCCCCTTAAATCTGAATCCAGCAATTTTATTCACCACATTAAATTTGAAAGGTCCCAAAAAATATCTTTTATTAAAAACGAATAAAAATAACAGTTTCTGTTTTTTTAATTTGGGCGAAACTACAGCTTTTTTTGATAGATCTATTTTGCATTTTAAATTGAATCCCAGAAATTTTTTATACCCCACCACAGGTGAATTATAGGTCCCAAAAAATTTACCTTGTTTATACAATAAAAAACCCAAATACTTTTTTTTTTCCATTTTGGGGGCAGGCCAGCTTTGTTGATAGATCTATTTTGGCATTAAATTTGAACCCAAACAATTTTGTAGCCCACCAAAGGTTTTAATTGATGGGTGCCAAAAAATCCCTTTTTTTATCCGAATACTTTTTCAGAAAACATTTTTTTTCCCCTTTGGCGCAACCCAAAGTTTTGTTGAAAATTTTCATTTTTCATTTTAAATTTGAAGACAGAAATTTTTTATAGTCACCACGGGTAAATTTGATAGGTCCAAAAATACCTTGTATTATCCCAATAAAAACAGAAACGTGTTTTTTGCCCTTTGGGGGGAAACTAAAAGCTTTTTTTCATTGAGGCAGTTTTGCACTTAAATTTGAAACAGCAATTTTTAGTCACCACGGTGAATTGATAGGGGCTAAAAATATTTTTTTAATTATCCGAATACTTTTTTTCCCCAGAACGTGTTTTTTCATTTTTGGCGCGGGCCCCAGCTTTGTTAATAATCTACTTTGCAGTTAAATTTGAATCCAGAAATTTTTGTAGTCACCACGGGTGAATTGATGGGTTTCCCAAAAATACCTTGAAATTAATCCGAAAACATTTCAGATACATGTTTTTTCACTTTGGCGCCGGCCAAACCCTTTGTTAAAGATCTACTTTCCCGTTAAATTTAAAATCCAAAAATTTTGTAGTCCCCACAGGTGAATTGAAAGGGCCAAAAATACTTGTATTATACGAATACATAACAAAAAGTTTTTTTTTGATTTTGGCGCACACAGTTTTGTTCATTGGGCAGCTTGCAAAAAATTTTTAAATAAAGCAATTTTATATCCCCCAAGGTGAATTGATGGGTGCCAAAAATACCTTTTTTTACCCGAATACATTTCAGATACGTGTTTTTTTCATTTTGGCCAGGCCATTTTGGGTTGATAGATCATTTTTGCAGTTAAATTTGAATACAGCAATTTTATAGTCACCACAGGTGAATTGATATGTATTCGTATAATACAAGGTATTTTTGGCACCTAACAGATACGTGTTTTTTGACTTTGGGGCGAAACACAGTTTTTGTTCCTTGGGGCAGTTTTTAAATTAAATCTGAATACGAAATTTTTTAATGGCCACCACAGGTAATTTGGGAAAAGGTCCCAAAAAAATTTATCTTGTATTATATGAATAAAATAACAGAACTTTGTTTTTTCATTTTGGGGCGCAGGCCAGCTTTTGATAAATCTATTTTGGGCATTTTAAATTTGAAAAACAGAAATTTTTTTAGTCCCCAAACAGTAAATTTAAGGGTGCCAAAAATACCTTTTAATTATCCAAATTACATTTCAGATACGGGGTTTTTTTCATTTTGGGGGCGCGGGCCAGTTTTTGTTGATAAATCTATTTTGCGTTAAATTTAAATACAGCTTTTTTATACCCACCACGGGTAAAATTAAAATAGGTGCCAAAAAAAACCTTTTTTTATCCGAATACATTTCAGATACGTTTTTTTTCCCACTTTGGCGCAGGCCAGCTTTTTTGATAGTCTACTTTGCAGTTAAATTTGAATCCAGCAATTTTGTTAGTCACCACAGGTAAATTAAAAGGGTCCAAAAATATTTTGTATTATACGAATACAAAAACAGAACTTTTTTTTATTTTGGCGCACTACAGCTTTGTTCTTTGGGGCCAGTTCCCACTTAAATTTGAATAAAAGCAATTTTTTTACCCACCACAGTAATTGATAAGTGCCAAAAATACCTTGTATTACCGAATAAAATTTCAGAAAAGGGTTTTTCATTTTGGCGCGGGCCCATTTTTGTTAAAGATCTACTTTGCAAAAAAATTTTTAAATCCAAAATTTTGATTCACCCCCAGGGGGAATTGATTTGCCAAAAATACCTTTTTTTATCCAAAACATTTCAGTTTACGTTTTTTTTTCATTTTTGGGCGCAGGCCAGCTTTGTTGAAAAGATCTTTTTTGCATTTAAAATTTAAAAACCACAATTTTGAATCACCACGGGTGAATTGAAAGGTCCCCAAAAATCCCTTTGGGTTTTAAACCCGAAAAATTTTTTTCAAACGGGGTTTTTTCATTTTGGCGCGGGCCACTTTGTTAATAGATCAAATTTTTGCAGTTAAATTTGAATCCAGAAATTTTGTAGTCACCACAGGGAAATTTTAAAGGGGCCCCCAAAATATCTTGAAATTATACAATAAAAACCCAGATACGTTTTTTTTTTAATTTTGGCGCACTCCCAGCTTTTTTTCTTTGGGAGGCAGCTTGCACTTAATTTTGAATACAGCAATTTTATATCACCACTTTTTGAATTGATAGGTCCCAAAAATACCTTGTATTATCCGAATATTTTTCCAGATAGGGGGTTTTTTTCATTTTCCCCCGCGGGCCCCACCCTTTTTGATAACTACTTTGCATTTAAAATTTTTGAAAAACAGAAATTTTATAGTCCCCACGGGTTTGAATTAAAAAGGGGTCCAAAAATACCTTGTATTATCCGAATACATTTCAATTAACCGGGGGTTTGTTATTTTTTTTTTTCCACTTTTGGGGGGCCCCGAAAAAGGGGCCCCACCCCTTTGTTGATAGATCTATTTTGGCATTTAAAATTTTGAATCCAGAAATTTTTGAAAGTAAACCACGGGTAAATTTTGATAGGTCCCAAAAAATTTACCTTTTTTTATCCGAATACATTTCGGGAATACCTGTTTTTTCCCACTTTGGGCGGGCCAATTTTTTGTTGTAGATCTACTATCCCATTAAATTTTTGAATACAGCAATTTTATAGTCCCCAACAGGTGAATTGATAGGTGCCAAAAATACCTTGTTTTAAATACGAATACAAAAACAGATACGGGGTTTTTTGATTTTGGGCACAACAGTTTTGTTCATTGGGGCAGCTTCCCAGTTAAATTTGAATACAGCAATTTTAAGTCCCCAAACAGGTAATTTGTTTGGTCCAAAAATCCCTTTGTATTATCCGAATACATTTCAGAACGGTTTTTTCATTTGGGGGCGCGGGCCCCAGCTTTGTTGAAGTTTTTTTTTTTTTGTTTTTTTTTTTTTTTTTTTTTTTTCTACTTTGCATTTTAAATTTGTAATCCAAAAATTTTTTGTAGTCACCACAGGTGAATTGATAGGTGCCAAAAAAAACCTTGAAATTTTAAACAAAATACATTTCAATACTTTTTTTTTTCATTTTGGCGCAGGCCAGCGTTTGTTGATAATCTATTTTCCCAGTTAAATTTGAATCCAACAATTTTGAAACCCAACACAGGTGAATTCATAGGTCCAAAAAAATAACCTTGTTTTTAAAATAAATTCAAAACAGATACGTTTTTTTTGGGGGGGGGGGCAGAAGGAAATTTTAAAAAATTTAAAAGAGGCCAAGGGGATGTTTTTTCTCTGCTCTGCACCCGGGGGTTATTTATCCCCATCAGAGGGGGAAGCGGGAAGCCGGCCCAATGGGCCCAAAAAACCCGGGGGGTTGGGCAACGCCTTAAAAGTCCCTCTTGCTTTTTAGCCCGCGGGTTTTCCGGGGGGGGCAGAAGCGGGACGCCCAAAAAAGGTTCCACCTGTGTTGATATGTGAGGGGACGACTTTTGCGGACCAACGGTTTCTTTTCAGAAAATTTTTTCTTGCGGGGCGCTTCTTTCACGGGACGAGGAGGAAGACGATGGGGTAGTGCCCAGAAAGGGGTTCCGCCTCAAAAAGGGAGGGGGTGGTCCAAATCCGCTGATATGTTTTCCGCCACCCCACGGTCACCCGCAAACCCCGCTCCCCTTTTTTTATCCCCGTAAAAAAGGTCCGGACCTCTCAACCTGGGCCTTTTTTAAACCAACCCCTTCTGATTCACCCAGCATGTAAATATGCCGCCTATGCCGTAAACCCCAAAGTAGAGGAAAGAACCTTAGGGGGTTTTAACTACCACCAACATTCTAGTCAAAAGCGGGCGAATGCATTAGTTAAAAAAGGAGGCAACATTTGGGGCCAAAAAAAAAGGACAGACTGACCCCGGGGGCCTCCAACCACTGTCCACCCCCCTGTCTCCGCCTCCTCCTCCTCCGCCACCCCCAAAAGCGTTCCTCAGCTGCCCGTGTCTCTCAGAGTCATGATCGGGGAAATCACCCCCGGGTTTTCAGCCTCCACCGCCCGCCCGAGTACCACCAAAACCACCAAAAACCCCCAATCCTACCCCTTCCCCCTTCCGCCATTTTGGACGACCTGCACCCGAACAGGGGCCCCACCCTAGAAACCAGCCTTCTGTTTTTCCGGGTTTTGGGGAGAAGAAAAGAAACTTTTTAAACCCCAAACCCCCCAAAGCCAAAAGCCTGAATTTTCGGCATTCCCCGGTTTTTTTGCCTTGGAAATTTTTCCCTTTTTCCCCCCTGGGACACAGAGGGGTTTTCCACCACGCCCCTGCCCTTGCCTCCCCCCCCTTTCCCCGATGCCGAGCAGGCTTTCCCCTTTGCCAAAAACCTTCCCTCCCTTTTGGCCACCCACGCTCATCAAAAATTTCAAGCGCGTTGTCGCTCTGGGGCCAAAAAAGTCCATTTGACCACCGACACATGGACCTATAAGCACGGCCAAGGCCCTAAAATCTCTGTGACAGCCACTGGGTGAGCGGGGGTGGATGCTCTGGGGGTTTGAGGGTGTTCCTGGGGGCTCGGCGCACGCTCTTCAAAACCCAGGGATGGTGCGGGTTCTTTCCCCAAGGTCCTCTGGTGGCATCCACTGCCCAATAAACCCCGTGTTGAAATTAATCTGTTTTGGGGAGCCCGTCCACACACGGGTCAGGAGCTTGGATGGCTCTCCGCAACGGACCGAGCGCTGGGGGGGTGCTAAGAACCTTTGCCAGCAAGGTGGTTGTGATAAGGGGCAAATCGGGGGCCCCCCCTTATGATCGGTAGACTGGAGCACACCCCTTGCCTGGCAATGTCATAAACCTTGTGTCCAAAAAATTTCTAAGAGCTCCCCGGGGCTAGAACTTCCCCGTTCGAAACCCTGCTTCGTCCCCCCTCTGCGTTGCGCGTCAGCTCGGCCCCCACGTCAACCGTCTCATTGTTGACGGGAACACGCGGGAATTCCCCCCTCCAGAGATTGTGGCAGCAGCGCAATGCCATTACACAGTACAAAGTGACACATGGCCCTGACAAGCAGCGGTGGACCTGGGTGTTGAGCCACCGAAGGGGAGGCGGTAAAGATTTTTGCACCACCCTTTGCCAGTTTTGAAGAAGCCACCAAAGGGTCAGTGCAGACAATGCCCTTGTCAAAGAGCATTTGGGGTGATTTTATTCTGGGAACGATTTTTGGAATCTGAAACAAAAGGGCCCGCAGCGACGGGGAGGAGACGGACAAGACGGGCACGGGGGGCCTTTCTTCCGTCAAAACCACAAGGCCCCACATTTTTACAATTTCATTGGGCTTCATTAGGGGATGGTTCGGGGGCCGAGCTAGGGCAAGGGGGCTTTACCTCAGGGTGCACATTCAGGGAAGTCAGGGCTGTGTTGAAGCTGTGCCGGGGCGCGGAGGGGGAGGAGGGGGTATTCCTAACACCCCCGTTTTACCGAGTCCCTGCCTTTGGGAAAAAGGGGTTGCGCGAATTTGAGGCGGGGAGGAAGTGAGGAGATAGTTTGCGTGCCCCCCGACCCCGAGTTTGGGAAAACAGGGTCCATTCTCACATGATGGGCTCCATTTTCCTCCCAACATACTCCATTAAGCCATCAAAATGAAAACGTTTCTGGGGGGCCACCCTCCGGATCCCCGGGACAAAACAAAACTCAGCACTTTCCTTCCACCCCCAAAAGAGAGTAAAATGCAGGAAATGGGGGAAACCTTTCTGTTGATCAACGGAACATCTGTTGCGTCTGCTTTTACGTTCTTAAATGTCAGGGGGAACAACATCAGCGACTGACAGCGTGGTGCCAAGTAGCCGTAGCGGCAGCAGCAGGGAAGGTGGCAGAAAGCCAAGGGTACCTTTGGCAACTTTTTTTTTACCACCTCACCAACCCATGCAATGCAGGGGACACATCCACACACGAGACCCAGTTAAGATCTGGGGCCACACACTGCGTCTCAACACCTGTTTTTGTATGTGTTCCGGACCCAATAGACTTCTGGTATCCCAAAAAGGACGAATGGCCCGGTTTGGGTGTCACGCCATGAGGTTGTCCCCCCCGCAGCCAGCGTTAAACTGAGCGGCCTTTACACAGCTGGAGGAGTCATTTCAGACAAAAGCACCCGGGTTTCCACAAAAATGTGGATCGTTTGACTTTCATCAAGATGAATCAGGCATGGATCTCTGATGATGTTGTGGCCCAATTGCCGAGGTCACCGATTAGTTGCCGGTCTACTTCACATTCCTCTTCAAACAGAAATGGTCCTCTTGAAAAATGTTTTTTAAAATGATCATTTCTTACTGCAATTTGTATTCAATTTTCCCAACAGTTCATTTTGCTGGTTTTGCTGTGAGTAGACTGTAAAAGACAGCAAGGTTTCATGACAACACCGTATTCCATTTACTCACTTTATCTTTAGAAGTTTTCGCATTGTCAATGGTTTTGAGGTCATGTTGCTGTGAGATACAGCTATAATTATGGTCCTTTGGAACAGAAATGTGGCTTTTAAGTGGCATTTCTCCTTCACAATTTTTAACAGTGGCTGAGAAGTCATATTTATAATTTTTTGGGTCATGTAGCTGTGAGATACAGCAATAATCATGTTCCTTTGGAACAGAAATGTGGCTTCTAAGTGGCATTTCTCCCTCACAATTTTTTAACAGTGACTGAGAAGTCATTTTTATAATTTTTTTGGTCATGCTGCTTTGAAATGCAGCAATACTACAGGTACTATAATAAAAAATTTTTGTTTCCAACAGACATTTGATCTTCACAATTGTCCAAAGAGGCTCAACGGTCATGCTTTGAATTTTTGTGGGCATTATGCTTTGAAATGCAGGAAAACTACAGTTCATATTATAAAAAAATGTTGTTTCTAACAGACATTTGTTCTTTACAATTGTCAAGAGTGGCTCAAGGGTGATGGTGCTGTCACAAACAGGAATAGGTAGGACACTGTTAATGGACACATATTGCAAAATGACTTGTTTTTGCAAGATCTTTAACATACAGTCATATGAAAAATTTTGGGCACCACGATTTATCTTAATCATTTTTAATTCTATATATTTGGGTGTTTGATTCAGCCATTTCAATTTGATATATCTAATAACTGATGGACACAGTAATATTTCCGGATTGAAATGAGGTTTATTGTACTAACACAAAATGTGCAATATTAGTTATTAGATATATCAAATTGAAATGGCTGTTGCAAATACCCAAATATTTTGAACTAAAAATGATTTAGATTAATAGGGGTGCCCAAACTTTTTCATATGACTGTAGCTATCAATCCCTGTATTGAGACAACCCATTTAATACAATTAAAAAAAGAGAAACAAAGACATGGTGGGATTCCATCCTATTTTAAAAATATGTTTTCTAGAATTAAACTACTAAAAAACTTGCATGTACAAAATAGCTGGTAAAAAAATTCCTCTGAATTGTACAAGGGAGGTACAGGAAAACTTGACCAGATGTAGGTTATTCAGAGGACATGGAGTATGGAGCACGGACAGAGAACAAAGTACAGAGACAATTTCCTCCAGCACGTTGAGTAAAATAAGAAAAAGAATGCCAAGAAAAAGGGCACCTGGGTGGAACAGGAGCGTTAACCACCAGTATTTCCAAGTGAAGCTCAATTGGTCCGCACTCATACGGAGGGGCAAGCGCTACCCAGGACAGGGACAGTATATGTCCAGTGAAACTAAAATGGTGGTTGAAAGACTCCTTTTCCCGGCACTTTTGAATCTGTGGGTCAGACAGGTTTAATGGTCATTCTGCGGTACAGGACAGATATAGTCAATGTCCAGTTCAACTAAAATGGTGGTTGAAAGACTCCTTTTTCCGGCACTTTTAAATCTGGGGGTCATGCAGGTTTGGGGCTCATGCTGCGTTCCAGGACAGGGATATTCAATGTCCAGTTCAAGTAAGATGATGGTTCAAATCATACTGCCTTCTGGCACTTTTTAATTTGTGGGTGATGCAGGTTTAAGGGTCATGCTGTGGTACAAGACAGGGATAGTGAATGTTGTGTGTTTTTTTTCTGTGGCTTTTATAACCTAAGTGTGTTGCCTAAGATGTAGCACGTATCCATTTGACTGTTGTGGATGTTAATTCCAGCTTCTCCAGCCCTGTTTGGGTGTAAGAATGAAGGTGTTGTTCCTCTCCCATAGACTTTAATGGTCATCGCTCATAATCGACTGCTCACTATCGACTATCTTGTCGATGATGGTCGACTATCGACCATCGACCGATGTCGATGGTCAACGTAATCGCTCAACACTAGTGGATAGGAAGACGCTTCTTTAGGTAGGTTAGATCTTAAAAATTAGATAAGTGGCAGACTCTTCCTATTAAGTTGGTAAAGTCCCCCTTCAGTATAGGGCCCATTCTAGTAAGTGGGCAGGCGTTTAGGGCCACTTAGGGCAGGCGGTGAGGGCCACTTAGGGGACGCCACTGTGAATGTCTTCATTTTTTCTTTCCGTGCAACCATCTCTCTTCACACAGGTGAGCTGAAGATTTTCTATTTTGTTTTACATTGTTATCAATTAGGGTAGGTAGTGAGGGCCACTTAGAGTAAGTAGTGTGGGCCACTTAGCGAAGGTAGTGAGGGTCACTTAGGATAATTAGAGCCACGTAGAGTAAGTAGTGATTGCCACTTAGGGCAGTTAGGGCCACTTAGGCTACTCGTGGCCATTTAGGCTAGTTAAGGTCACTTAGGCTAGTTTGGGCCACTTAGCGTAGTAAGGGCCACTTAAGGTAAGAAGTGAAGGCCACTTAGGGTAGTTAGGACCACTGAGGCTATTTAGGGCCACTTAAGCTAGTGAGGGCCACTTAGGCTAGTGCGGGTCACTTAAGCTAGTTAGGGCCACTTAAGGTAGTGAGGGGCACTTAGGCTAGTAAGGGCCACTTAAGGTAAGTAGTGAGGGCCATTTAAGATAGTTAGGGCCATTTAGGGAAGTTAGGGCCACTTAGAATAGATATTATCTGCCTCCCCCTATTAAAAAAATAATAATAATACTCACCTGGGCTCTTCTTCCTTCCCCCACCGAATTCCGATTTTTAAATCCGGAACGAGCGGCGTGACATCATCACGCCGCTTCTCCGGGACGCCAGTTCCGGCATCTGCTATGCCCTAAGCTTAGCAATAGGCTTAGGGCCAAGTACAATTTTAAATCAAAGTGCACCTTATTTATTCACAGGTGAATACCGTACTGCAGGTCCCCTCCTGCTAACTGAACTTCACAATTTTGATAATGTTACTGATATACAAACTTTAATTCCATATTTATACATCTTCTTAAAAAACACTTTTATTTAATATTCTGTTTTATAAAACCAAACTGTGGTTGTTTTTCTCCATTAGCATAGGATTATACATTTTGTAGTAAAGTTCACCTGAGATTTATGCCAACGACTGTCTTCATTCAGCATTCATGCGAGACTAAAAGTCCTCTTGTTGCCTTGAGCCATCAACAACTCCACATCTCTCCAATACACTGATACGTCTACTCGCAACGTTTCGGGGGAAGACACGCCCCCTTTGTCAAGCTCGGAAGTAGATGCGTACGTCATTACTTTTATAATGTTATAACCACTTAATTACAAACATTAAAAACATATTAAAAACATTTTAAAAACAAGAAAACCTGGTTCAGCTAGTTATTTCTCTCTTAGTATTCTATATCTGATACTCATTTTTCGACATATATTGCTTCAGTTAACATTGCTTCATTCCCTCAAACAAGATGGGCAACTCGGCCTCTTATCTTACTACTGCGCAAACTCTTTTTACCCAGGTATGTACTATCGACGCAACATAGCGGGATAATGATTTAACAGCAAAGCTAGAAGGCTCAGACAAACACATTCCAATGACAATCCTCATTCATGCCTTTGGCAATGTTCACACGGCTTATTGCCAACGTAATTGCGGGGACGGATTTCGCCCCGCAATTACGCCAGCTGCCGTGCAGCGGGGGCAGGGGGCCGGCAGCTCGCCCGCCCCATAGACATTCATTATTCACGACGTGTACACGCCGTAAATAATGTGCATGTCACTTTCTCCCCGCCTGGCGGATTCGCCGAGTGGGGAGGGGAGACGGAATCCATAGTTCTCTATGAGAACTGTGGATTACCGTACTGATTGGGACTGATTTCAGCCGTATTGGAGTGCAAATACGGCGCGCAGTACGGCTGAAATCAGTGCCCAATTAAGCCGTGTGAACGAGGCCTTTAGGTGCAAGTGTTTAAATTTTATGTATCCAGAAGACCTCTCTTTGTAATAAACGTAGTTTAATTATCCCTGGATCGCTACCTTCAATCCTTTCCAGGATACACCATTTTAAATCACAGACATTATGGTTATTGTCATAAAAATGTCTAGCGACGGTAGATTCACCAAATTTTTACTTTGACTGGATGTTTGTCCTATATATGCTTTCCCACATGGGCATTTCCCACATGGGCATTTGAGCACATATATTACATTGCTAGTATTGCACGTGTAAAAACCTTTTATATATATTGGGTAGCCTTTCATGCGGTGTGAAATTTTCTCTCCTCTAATTATTGCGTTACAATTTTGACACGCTAAACAGGCGAGAGTCCCTTTCCTCTGTGTATCAAATATTTTTTGTCTAGTAGTTTTTTTATTAAGATCTGATCGTATTAAATAACCACCTGTGCTCTTCCCTTTTTGATATATAAATTTGGGTAGATCAGTAAATAAATGCCCATACTTTGGTTCATTTTGTAAAATATACCATGATTTCAATATACTTTTCTTAATCATTTCAGCATGATCATCATATACTGAAAAGTACCCTATTCTCTGATTTTTTTTCCTTTTACCTTCGGTTTACGGGCTTCATTCCTAGTAATCTGTCCTACTTCTCTACCTATCTTTTCCATCTCCTCTCTCTTATACCCTCTTGTGACACATTTTTCTATCAATTTATGTTTATTAATCATAGTCTTCATCTGTTGAATATATGCGTCTAATTCTCAGGAACTGTCCTTTCGGAATTCCTCTTATGATTCTAGGGGCATGTTGACTTTTAACGTGTAGGAGATTACTTTTTTCTATTTCTTTCACATATAGGGTGGTCTTTAACATACCATCTTTTAGTATAATATTTACATCCAGATAGTTAATAGATCTGATCTAACTAGTAAATTTGATCAAAGAATGTATAGTGTTGATAAAGTCGATAAACTGATTAAGTTCATCCAGTGTCCCAGTCCATAAGAGCAGGATATCGTCAACAAACCTGAACCATGTTTTGATGTAATTTTCCCATTGTCTGTGGATGATAAATTTACTCTCTATACTTTCCATAAAGATATTTGCATAACTCGGAGCGACAGGGGACCCCATCGAGGTCCCCTGTCGCTGCAAGTAAAACTCCTCCCCGAATCTGAAGTAATGTTGTCAAAAAAGAGATACTTTGATTAGATAGTTCCGGATTTATTACCAGTTTTTATTTTATGGCAGCCATTCCTTCCTCATATGGGATATTCGTATATAGACTTTTTACGTCCAAAGTACATATATACAAAATATCGTGTGTATCTATTGTTTCTAATCTTGTTAACAAATCACTCGTGTCTTTCAGACAACGTGGAAGGTTCCTTACCACTGGTTGTAGGAAGCTATCCACATATATGGCCAAAGGATACAGGATAGAACCTATCCCTGAGACGATAGGTCGTCCAGGGGGTTGCTTTAGATCTTTGTGTATTTTTGGGACCACATACATAATTGGTACCCTTGGTTAATCAGATTTTAACATTTTAAAAAAAAATTCAGCAATAATTCCTGAATTCAACATCTCATTTAGGTATTCATCAATAGATTTATTAATTTTCTCAGTAGGGTCCCTCTCTAATTTATCATATACTTCGCTATCGCTTAGTTGTCCCTCGGCTTCCTTAACATATGTATCTCGATACATAACAACCGTGGCCCCTCCGTTATCTGAAGTTGTTAAGAATGAATTAAAAAAAAAATGGAGTAAAGTTAAAAAAAAATAAAAATGAGAATATATAAAAAAAGAGAGGCAGACTTTAGAAGAACTAAGTAAAGATCAAAGTATTTTGATTAAAAAAGCAGATAAAGGCGGGGCCACGGTTGTTCAGTGCACCTGATTCCCTGCTGTTTCCTGACGTTGTACCAATTATCTATTGCCTGCTGATATCTGCTACAGTCAGGGCCGCCATCAGAAATTTCAGGGCCCCCTACAGCTAAAGCGCCTCGGCCCCCTGTCAACCCCGCCCCTATCAATTCCGCCCCCATCCACCCCTTTAGCCCCGTCCCCCCAGACCATAACCCCGCCCAGAAACCTGTTACTC
Source organism: Phyllomedusa bahiana (assembly GCA_025379985.1). Lineage (NCBI taxonomy): Eukaryota > Metazoa > Chordata > Amphibia > Anura > Hylidae > Phyllomedusa > Phyllomedusa bahiana. The sequence continues at coordinate 60,957 of JAODAL010014833.1, read as the reverse complement.
AACCCCCAGAAAATAAAAATGCAATTGCGCCATGGTTTTTGGACTTAAGGCCAGCAATACCTCTGCATGATCACCACATCACCACTATAATGTTACTGGACCAAACCAGCTACAGAAGGACCAATAAAACCAAACAAAAGACAAATAATACTGCCATATTCACTACATCTGGTGGGCTAATACCACTATATTGTTTACTGATCTAAACCAGTAAACTAAAGCCGATATTACACAATAACAACAATATACAAAGATGAGTAATACTGCAACTACACACACATAAAGTTCCTCCATAAAGATGCAGATCAATCCACTATACTGTTACTTAATATAATCAATACAATACACCAATATAACACCATACAGTGAAATATAGCGGGGCATGTATGAAAACCTGGTTAGGCCTTAAATCTCACTTTGTTGCCCATAAGCAAACAGAGGCCCATTAGCATCAATCAGTTGCCCCTTTTTTAATTTTTCCAGTGCATTATTTTGAAATTGAAAGGGGGACGCTCTGACTGGATTGGTTGCTATGGAGCCTCTTGGTTGCTGAGGGGCAACAAAGAAATACTACATCTAGTGACAGTTTTCATACAGTGGCAGATATAGTTAATACAGTGCAGTTACATTTAGTGATCACAGGTGACATACTGATAAGTCGCTTTCTTTCCCTTTTCATTTCAATCCGGTCTGGCCACCATGAGGAATTTCTCCCGGCCATGACTCGTCCCTGGCAAAATTCACAACACAAACACCTGACACTCGTCACTATATCAATTATCCAACCATGTACTGGTCGTTTTTTTATAGGTCCCATATAGTTAGGTTGATAGTGGACCCGCGTAGGTAGGTAGCCAGGTATTTAGGCCCACATGATGTAGAGGGGAGAACTTGTGTGGGGGGCCCCAAATGGTCAGGAAAATTGAGCAGGGGCCCCCACTCATGTTTTCCCTACCTGCACCACGCTGTGTGGGGGCCCATTCAAGTGCATCCTCTCCCCACAGGTCTGGGTGAGGGGTCCACCAGGATCCCAGGGGGTTGAGCGTCCCGCGCAGGGCCCTGATCAACGGGCCCCCAAATCTAGGGGCCCATAAATAACCGGGGGCCCCGAGTGTGGCCACATATGCCAGGGGCCACTAGTCGGCCCCACAAATGCCAGGGGCCCGAGTGCGGCCCCACCCAAATTGCAAGGGGCCCCGAGTGGGGCCCACAATTGCCAGGCGGCCCCAAGTGGGGCCCCACAAAATGCCAGGGGCCCCGAGTGGGCCCCACAAATGCCAGGGGCCCCGGTGCGGCCCCACAATTGCCAGGGGGCCCTGAGTGGGGGCCACAAAATTCCTGGGGGCCCATGAATGGGGCCACCACAAATGCCAGGAGGCTGTTTGGGGCACCAAGGACTGGGACGTGGCACTGGCATCCCTGTGGTGGAAATAGGGGCTGCGCTGCAGGTTAAGATATGCACATAACTTTACATCCATTTCAGTGTGACTTACTTCAGTTTTGCAGGCAGCTCCTGTGCACGGGAGCAGTCGGCCCCTCCCCTGCTCTGTCTGGCTGCTGGCAGATCCGTGCGTCACGCCCACGGCCAGAGTGGGGCAGGGGGAGTGGGCCGTGACAGGGGAAAGGAGGCTGACCTGCAAAACTGAAGTAAGTGACCCTGTAAAGTGCACAGCCAGTGCTGGCCCCCCTCCCTCCCGGACACAGTGAATTGTGATGGTGGGAGAGCAGGCCTGCGGTTTGATCTCTCTTCCATAGTTGTGGAGCAATCGGGGGCTGTACCCGGCCGGTGACGGGCGGGCCCCCCCTTGCTCACAGTCTGGCCGGGCCCAGTTACGGGCAGGAATGATTGTACCCCCGTATCAGGCGGCCCTGGCTAACAGTCTACCTCTGCTACCTGTCTGGGACTCTGCTACCAGTCTACGGCTACATCTGTTGTGACCTGTCACCGCTTCCAGGGGTCTGGTGTTCGGTCCCGCACGTCGGCTGCCACCGCAAGTATCACCATCTATGACCAGAGGATCCGCATACCCAGCGTTTTTCTATCAACCTCGGTTAAGCACATGAATATTACATTCATTTTTTGGCTCAAAGTACACCAGAAAACTGGTGCAGCTCTATTCATACATGTCGCCCATAGACTATAAAGAATGGAATGTAGATCAAGGTATGCAAGGCATGAGGAACCAATGTTTAGGAACATGGGGTTCCCTAACTGAGAAGGCTGTTTCTATAACCTTTGTAGAATTCACAGAGAGATGCTGTTAACCTTTGGTGTTTGACTTATTTTTGATTCTTCGTTTCCATTTTTTTCCTTCCTACCTCCTAAGAGGCATAACAGTTTTACTTTCAGTCAACATAGCCATATTAGGGCTTGTTTTTCACACTTTTTTTTTTTTGGGGGGGGAGGGAGTTTTATGGAGTTCATCAAACAAAATAAATTATATGTTTTCTTTATTCTGCGGGTCGACACAATTTTGGTAATACCAAATGTGTACAGTTTTTGTTATATTTTAATAATCTAAATAATAAAGATAAATTTTAATAAAAAAATCTATTTAGCATCGACTCTTCTTTAGACAATAACATTTTTTAATTTTATTGCGGTACAGCTATGTGTTGTTTTCTTTTTTTACACGGCAAGGTCAAGTTTTTATTGGTATAATTTGAATTGGATGTGATTTTTTAAAAAAAAAGTTTTTTTCTGGTAGGCAAAATTACTATAACCACAATTCTGTTGTTGGACATTTTTGTTTATAGTATTACACCAAGCGGAATAAATAACTTTGATATTGAGTTAGATTAGACTTGTTTATTTTTTCATATGATAAATGGGAATTTTTTTTTTTAAGTTTTAGCTTTATTTTTAATTTTTTAAACACTTTTTTACAGTAATTTTAGTCTCCTATGAACATGTGATTGCTTGCACTATTTGCAGCAGTATATAGTGATTACATTAATTTCCTTTTACATACTATGTCACCCAAAAAGCATAACTCCAAACCATCCAAGATTATACAGAACACTCCCGAATTCCAGGGGCTGTCTTGCGGTCTCGGACGGGTGTGTGCGGTATTTTCCAGGGATCCAGTACACATGCCCTGAATCTCTGGGTCTGCACTGCTGTTTTCGCTGTTTGAAAACATATTTGCCAACTCTCCTGGACTTTTGCCAGGGGAGCTGGCAAGTTTTGCATTTGGCATGTACTGGCTGCTCTTTATGGCAGTGGCACCAGGGAAGTGTCATGAAATGTTTCCCTTGCATCACTGGGCACAAGGGACTCGCCCCACCCATGCAGCTAGACTATATAGTCTAGCTGCTAGGACGCTCACAGCTTTTTGTGAACAGAGGGAGGTAAATTATCAATCCTCCCTCCCCCATCAGGACCTATCCAGCATCCAGGAAAGCTTAGTGGCTTCTCATCACCCACTGCAGGCATTCAACTTTGCCTGCTGTGGGGGATATGATACTGGATAGGCTATCTTGAATTCAGGAAAGCTGGATAATAGCCCTTTATTTGGACTATGGCGGATTCATTGGTCTATGTTGGACAAGTGTCGTATGTATTTCTTTAAACAAAATGGTCAACATAGGATGGTGTTTGGGAGTGTTTTTTTTTTTAAATAAATAGTCTTTTTTCTGTTTACGTGGGTTTTTTACATTTTATTCCAGTGTTTGGAGGCATCTGATAGATGCATCTCCATTACTATCACTCAAATTTAGATATCAAGCCAGCAGTTTTTTTATCGCCACCAAGGCTAAACACTAATTTACACCGCATATTGTCTAGTTACTAATGCACCAGTGGTACAGGTAAGAGCCAGGTTACTGTCAGAAGGCAAACTATCTGGTATGATGGTCCACTTATGGTGCGGCTGCAGGTTTGCATTTTTAGGGTCAAAAGGGAACAATATCCCTAGAACTTCCCATCCTGATAGTGTCACCCTGCAACTGTCTTTTTTACCTTGACTGGTTATGAAAAACCAGAAATTGATGTGCTTTTCATAACCAGCCAATGTAAAACTGACAGTTGCAGGCTGATACTATGAGGATAGGAAGTTACACAGATAATGGGCCTTTCCCATCCTAAAAATAATAACCTTCAGCCAACACACACGTGGACCATCACAGTAGATGGTCCACCTTTCTATAGTAACCTAGCTCTCCAAAGTACCATGGTGCATTGGGTACTTAAGTATAGTGAGAGGGGGTTAGTGGCAACCATGTGGTTGGAGTTGGTGTCCAAGCCCATTACTAACAATGGAATAGAATAATAAAAAAAACTTTTTGGAGATAAACACATCCCGATACCACCCATCGATGACCATTTTATTAAGAAAATAGATCCAACGCTGGTCAGACGTAGTCCAACAAATCCAATGTATTCCAAAGGAGGGATGGTGAGTTTGTACAGAGGGAGCAGGTAGAGAGGCGCTCAAAAATTGTGGATTCTAAGATATTTGTATGGCAAGTCGTGGGTGGGAGAAGTCATCATGGCAGTCTGGACTGGATAGAGAAGAAAAGGTAAAGCAAACAACTCCAGCCAGAGAAGACATCACTTGTGAGTTACTGGATGTAACAGCACTATAATCTAATAATAATAATATGTCTCCAAAACGACTGTGTACAACGGGCATTTACCCCTTTATGGCCACTGTATGGCTGGAATTTTGGTAGTCATGTAATGGATCATATTCAGAAACAGTATGGTAGTACTGTTCAGTCACTACGTGGTAGTGATATGTGGTTGTGATGTTGCGGTATTACTTGAGCTTCGCATAATGGTATCATTGACAATATTGGTCTTGGTTTTGTTAGTAACAGTACGGTGATATTTTCTCCCTTTATAGCGGTATTATGTGGTAACTGTATGAACATTATTTAGAGGTAATATCCATAGAAAAGTGTCTCATAGCTATTTGTATGAATTTATTTATATTACAGTAATTATTTTATATAAAACATTTGTAAAGACCCTAGGAACACAACTGTTGGGGCACTGGTCTGCTGGAGGAAGCTTGGCATGATTTGGTGGGCTTGGGTGTGGTTGGAGGGCTTGTGTGATGTCATGTATTTGGATGTGTGTCTTTATGTGTTTTAGGTGCATTTTTGCAGGTTTTACTTTTTTTGCTTGCAAAGCTGCAATGACCAGATGTTTGTAGTCAATTGAACTGCAATATAGAAGTTTCATTTTCTTGGTGTTTTTCTGCACTTTGGGTGCATTTTTTGGTAAGTGTAAATTTTTTTAAAATACTGGAGGCGTAGAATTTTTTCGGGCCATCTGTGGTGTTTTTCTCCCGTATAGGTTTTTTTTTTGCCATTTTTCCACATTGCAAATCATCTGATTGATTGCATGATTTACAATGGTAAAAACACAGGATGAGAACAAAGGTAGAGTGATGTCCTTGAGGCCAATGGTGCTGAGCATGCTATGGAGAGGTTCGTGATCTACGGTGTCAGATGCTGCAGAGAGATCCAGAAGAAGGAACAGTAAGTAGTTGCCCTGAAATTTTGCTGCGAGGAGGTCATTTACTTTATCTAGCGCAGTTTCTGTGGAGTGTAAGGGTATGTTCACACGGCGTATTGGGGCGCAATCGTATTGTATGCGCGGGGAGAGAACACGTAATCCACAGCTCTCTATGAGAGCTATGAATTACCGTAATTGCGGCACATATTTTGTAAAACGCAATATGCAGCGAATTGCGCACCAAAATACGCAGCAAAATAAGCCATGCAAACATACCCTTTAGGTGTGGAAACCTGATTGCAGAGGGTTTAGAAGAGAATGAAGAGCAGGTCAGAGACTGGTTGGTAGTTGGAAGTTCGGGACATGTTTAAAGGAGGATGGAAAGATCCCAGTAGAAAGAGATTAAAGATTGCAGTTAGGTGAAAGATTGGAAGTTGCATATACCTTAAAGGGGTTGTCTCACTACATTGATTGATCTCACCTCAGTCCTGTTTTCTTGGTTTTCACTTTGAAGTCAGGGGTGTTTACTGGCTTCTACTATGCTGCAGTAGAAGCAAGGTCTGTAGCTATAGCGGAATAGCAATGGCAGACTTTCATGGACGAGATCAAACCAGGGTTGTAGCTATAGCGACGGAGGAGCTGTATGCAGCCCATGCATGAGGGGATATCTAGGAATAGGTAGGACACTGGTAATTGACATATATTGCAAAGTGACTTGTTTCTGCAAGATCTTTAAAATAAAAAGCAATCCTTGTAGTCAGATAACCTCTTTAAGTGTTGAATAAAAGAAATCTATTTTTCTATGAAAAATTTTAATTCTGCATTGATTAATTGTGAGTGATTGCATTATATTTGTTGGGAGAGAGTTTATAGCTGGAGAAATAGACTGGATGAGGTGGGAGGGAATAGAGTCACTAAAGAGATAGTTTGGTTAGCAGACAAGAGAAGCCTGGATACTTCTTCTTCTACAGTATTGTTGGGTCCAGTGCTGAGAATAGACTAGACGATGTGTGGGAGACCGGATGGGTATTATTTTGGGGCTGAGATATGATGTCTTTCAAATGAGCGGACAGATCTTCAGCACTGAGGTCAGTGATCGGGGCTTCAGCTTTTGGTCTAAGGAGGGAATGGAAAGTCAAACAGTTGTTTTGGGTTATTGTATAATGTTGAGATGAGGAAGGTGAAATATTTTTGTTTGGCGTGGTGAACAGCAGTGTGGTAAGTCCAAAGCATGAATTTGTAACTGAGAAACTCTGCAGATAGCGTTGACTTTCTCCACAGATGTTCAGCACATCTGGAACATCGTTGCAGAAAGCGAGTTTGAGAAGTGTGACAGGACTGCCAGTATCTGCCTATGGTGGTGTGGGATGTGAGTGGTGCCAATATGTCCAGGGTGATAGTGAGAGTTTTATTATATTGTTTAACAGCCAAGTCAGGGCTGGAGATGGAGGAGATTGGGGACAGTGAGAACTGTAGAAAGTCTGTGAGTTCCTGTGTTTTAGGGAGTAGAGATTTCTGGATGTGTGATGAGCAGGTGTATCCAGAGAAGGCTAACATTTATTGATAGAGTAGGAGATAAAGTTATGATCAGAGAGTGCATAAGGAGAACTAGAAAAGTTAAAGATTGAGCAGAGATGACAGAAGACCAGATCAAGCGAGTTCCCATCCTTGTGGGTGAGAGAACTGCTATTTGCGAGAAGCTAAGGGAAGATGTAAGTGAAAGAAACTGAGACGCTTAAGGAAATATGGGGTCATCAATCAGCATATTGCGATAACCTATGATGAGCGTGGGTATTTCAGAAGAGAGGAAGTGAAGGAACAGTGCAGCAAAATGATCAAGAAACTGACTGGGTAAGCCAAGGGTCTGTTTGTAACAGCCACACTTTGAGAAAAAGGCCAAAAGAGCGTTGACCTCAAAAAAAGGGGAAAGTAAGGGAATGTGTGGGAGGAATGATCTGGTAAATGCAGTTTGGAGAAAGAAGGATGCCGACTCCTCCACCCTGCTTGTTCTCAGGTTTAGGGGTGTGGGTGAAGTGTAGGCCACCATAGGTGAGAGCATCAGAGTAAGCAGTGTCAGATTATTGAAACCATGTTTCTGCGAGAGTTAACAGCTTGAGGGAGTTAGAGAGGAACAGGTCATGAAGAACAGTGAGTTTGTTACAGACAGACCGGGAGTTCCAGACATATACTGAATAGTACGCAGATTACCAGGATTTCTGTGGGAGGCCAAAGAGGTGGTCAGATTAGCGGTAAGCAAGAGTGGGCCAGGGTTAGGAGAGATATCCCTTGCAGTGAGAAGCAGGAGATTAAAAAGTGACAGCAGATGTCTCTGTGACATACATGAGTGATGTTTGTGTCGCACCATGAAAGCAAGTGGTTTGAGAAGGTAAATAGTGCATGGGATGTATACATGGGTGAGGCAAGGAGGAAGAAGCTGATGTGGACAAAATTCTCAGTGGGCATGATGGGTTGGCAGGACAGGAGGCAAATGACGGCAATATATATCTGAACAACAATGATTTTACACTGCACTCAATGTGTGCTGTGCTTTACAATTGTTTTAAGCAGATTTGTGGCATGTACTTCGGCAAAAATATGCTCTGAAGTACGTCCTGCAAATAGGCCATGTAAACATACCCTTAGGGTGACATGTATGATCTAGGCGCATAGAGACCAGTTCTAAATAGCTTTAAAGCAGTGTAGAATGTGCCAGAATGTATGGACCTGTTCTACTCTAGTTCCACTATGACAAATCAGGCTCAGGGAGACCACTGTTAACTTGGTCTGGCTGTTCCAGCAGTAATGTGCCTAGTTTTTCTGTCCTTCCCTCATAAATGTGTAGAATCATATCGTTGTGGTATGAAACACCCCCAGAATGCCCCCACATCCTGGGCGCATTACAAATTGCTGCAGGTGCCGCAAAATGCACCTAATTTTGGAGTGTGCCTGCTCATGTATCTAGAGAACAGGGCTGTGACAATTTTTGGGCTGAAAGAACACCAGAAAATTGACTCAGCCCCATACATACATGTAGAACTTGCTATCTAAAAGTTAGACAGTGTAAACTTTTGATAAATTTAGCATATCTTTAGACTTAACTAGCTTTTTTAGACTAGCAATTAGTTGGCTTACTTTCTATGCCAAAGTTTATTTCCCCTTTCCAATGAAGCTATACCCATTTATCCATAAACTGCACCCTTGTGTCAGAGGTCACAAAAAGTGTCTAAAGTGTCCATAATAAATGAGACACACAGAGACATATTGCACCAAAAATGTTTTGGCACATTTTACAACCATTTTAATGTGCAACCACAACAGTCAATTGGGCCTCTATGTACACAGTACAAAATACCATAATGAAATTTCATCTATAAATATGAAGAAAAAGTACCTAAAAGTTCTACATGAATACTATATGGTCTTAGCACTAAATAGATGCACCTCAACAAACGTTTTAGGACTCTTCAGGGAGGCGCGTTGGGGTGTGTCTCTTTTGTGCTAAGACCATGAAGTATTCACTTAAAACTTTTTGGTACTTTTTCTTAGTATTTGTAGATGGGATTTGGTATTTACTATTCTATACACAGTAAATTCAGTAATACATCATTTATGAACATGCACTTTATTATATTTCCATGTTCACTGGTACTGAAGGTATCCTATATGAATTGTAATGTACTTGTTCTTTATCATAGTTGTATGATTACTGGTACTGACAGTATTGTATATGAATTGTAATGCACTTTAACCTTTTTATAGCTATATGATCTCTGGTATTGGTGATATCCAATATTAATTATAATGCACGTTCACCATATAATTCTTGTATGATCACTGGCACTCAGGGTGACACTAGAATTGCAAGGATCCCATAATCAAATTAGATGGGGCCCCGCCACCTAATGACAATAAACTAAAAAAAGCAGCATAAGTAGCAACAATTAAAGGTATAATTGATACTGTCTTAAATCAGATAACCGAAACAGTAGTGCTATATACAGATGAAACCAGAAGTTTTTAAACACTAAAAAGACACATATGTATGTTTTTCTCATTATCTGAATGAAATCAGAATAAACCTTACCCGTTTTAGGTCAATTAGGATTACCAAAATTACTTACATTTGCCAAATGCCAGAATAATGAGAGAGAGAATTTTTAAAGGCATTTTTATTACTTTCTGCAAAGTCAAAAGTTTACATGCATTTAATTAGTATTTGGTAGCATTGTCCTTAACCCCTTAAGGACCCAGCCTGTTTTGGCCTTCCTGACCCAGCCCTATTTTGAAATCTGACATGTGTCCATTTATGTGAGAATAACTTTTTGACACTTTTACCTATCCATGTGATTCAGAGATTGTTTTCTCGTGACACATTGTGCTTTAAGTTAGTAAGAAATTTTTATCCATACAACCTTTTTTTTGTGAAAAATATCAAAATTATTCAATGGAAACATGGAAAAATTAAGGCGATTTGGGAAAGTTGCCAAAATTTCTTGCGAGCAAGACAGATAATTATTCCCCCACAAAAATATGTTTATAAACATTAGCATCTCCCATAAGTCCACTAGTAGGTTGGCAATCATTGTTTTAAATGTCTTTTTTTTTTTTAATAGACATTAGATGGCATTAGTAAATTTAGGGGTAATGTAATTTTTCTCACAATTTTCAGAAAATCTTATGCAAATATACATTTTTTAGGGACCACTCCAGTTCGACGTGGCTATGAGGGGCCTGCAAGATATAGGAATACCCCCATAAATAATGCCATCTAAGAAACTAAGACGCCCTTCACAACGGTATTTTGTACAACACTATTTAGGAATTTGATTAACCCTAATATTCACATAAAATTAAATGCAAAAGTGAGGTGAAACGTATTTCAAAATGTCACTTTTTCTTTTTGGCAGATTTTCAATATTTATCCATTATACAGCTGGAATACGGTAAATGTGACTACAGGCGTAAATGGCAACATAAGATCCAATTCCCCCAGGTCTTCCGATTTTAGAGATATCCCATATGTGAGCCCTATTGCAAGTAATTGGCTCAACCCTAACCCCAGAAATAGGAGGGCACCTACCGGACCTCTCTGAGGTCCCTCAATTTTCAATACATTTTATTGTATGTCGCCATATCTCAGTGTGTATTGGGGACACCCAAAGGTGCTAAAACTGTAAAAAACACCCCTAAAATAGACCACATATTGGAAAAACAACACCACCTTAAAGGAATATATTCCATGGGGTGCATTAGTAATATAGACCCCACAGGTGATTCCCACAATAATTTTTTTTACAGCATAAGGCTGTGAAAAAGATCAAAAAAAACGATTTTTTCCCCCCCGGGGGCAATAATTTGCAATTTTTAGCTTGAAAAAAGTGATTTCTCACAAATACAAGGAATACTGGAAAAAAAAAAACCCATAAAACTTGTTAACAATTTCATCCAAGTTTTGGCAATCTTGTACCCTACATGATGGGTGTAAACTGCTGTATGGGCACATGGCGGGCAGTAAAAGGGAGTGAGAGCAATATTGGCTTTGGCACGCCGGATTTTGGTAGGGCCATGTCGCATTTGCAAAGCCCCCAAAGATCCAAACAGGCGAAACATTCCAGAAGTCGCCCCAAATTTTGAGATTACAACACCCATCGAGGATCTCATCTAGGGTGGTATTCTGCATTTTAGGGCACAACAGGTGTTCCATAGTATTTATTATAGCATAGGGCAATGAAAAATGGGGGAGAAACGCAGTTCCTTACATTGTTTTTTGAGTTTCAATTTTACAGCATAATCGCGCTGTGCTTGTAAAAATGATGAGAGACTTTACTATGTGGGGTCCGGGTAACACTTACAATGATATGAGTATTATTTAATATAGTTTTGTTTATCTGTATTATAAATTACTTTTAGCACAGTAAGAAATACGTCGTAATCAAAAATTGCGATATTATATATGTACCTATTCTGACAGCCATAACTATTTTTATTTTGGCTGTGTGCAGAGCCTGTTATGGGCTTGTTTTTTTTGTGGGATGAGTTTGGGAAGTTTTATATTGGTACCATTATGTGGGTAGCGAATATGAATGCTATGTTCACATTTTTAATTAAGGTTTATGTTAGATGGTTTTTGAACAAATACAGCAATCTTGGTAGTGTTTTATTATTTTTATTTATTATATGTGCGGTTATATTACTGTTACGGTATAAATGACATGGTAGCATTACTCAGCCGGTACAATTCGATTAACACCGATACCCAATTTGTATATTGTTTTTATGTTTTACTGCTTTAGGATTATACAATAAAACCACTTTTTATGTCAAACAGGAATCAATACGATTTTTTGCATCCACCATATTAGAGAGCCCATAACTTTTAAATTTTTCTGTGCTTAAGCTTGTGTAGGACTTGATAGTTTTTGCGAGAGGAGTATGACGTATTTTCAAATAGTATCATTATTTGGGGTTGGACACGATTTATGATTGCTTAAAAATCCAAACGTTATTGGAGCCAGGTGAAATAAAATACTGCAAAGGCTAAGTAGAGTTTTTTTATTTTATGATTATTTTAAACAGGGCACACCGTGCAGTATCGCGTGATTAAGTAAGCTTTACCTCATTGGGTCAAACTGAAACTGAGATAATGGCATACACTATTATATATATTTTATATTTTTAGTGTTGAAGCACAATAAAAAGAAAAAAAGAAAGTTAGAGATGTATAGTGGTTTAAACCACAAATAAATCCATCCTCACAATGAGCGCTCAAACAAAAATTCTAAAACAGTAACAACCGCGGCAGTATCCGGGCCAAAAAATAAAATAGTAGGAAGTCACTGACCGAAAACAATGTGACCCCCCTTAGGACTATACAAGACGAAATAATATGCAAACGCAAATATATATAAAATCCATATTAAACAAGTGTCAGCGGCATGAACACAGAATCTTAATTCCTGTGATTGATTGTATTTATTGATAGAAATTTTATTTTTTACGGCGTTCACCGTACTGTTAATTAACATGACAGAGTATATAGGGCAGGTCGATGCCGCGAACGCGGTAAGTACCAAATCTGGTTACTTTATTTTATTTTTTGATCTTATGTTAGGAGCGATTGGCGATTTGTCCCGGGGCCACCCGGGCGGGATTGACTCCCACAAAAACAAAACCAAAAACCCGGTGGAAATGTGATAAAATTACAGATATTATATCCACATTATTATATCCCAAAAATCACAAAAATATTTTTAAAACATTTACCCGCAATATGGAGATATTGAAACTATAGGCTCTATAGATCTCTCAAACAAATAGGAAAAATCAGTGCATTATCTTGTTGCAATGACTGGTTCCAATGACAACTGCAGGTCACAGACTAACCCGGAAGGCATTCTCCTTTCCCTCCGTGGTGTCTTGTAAAGGAGGCAGGAGGCCCGCACTGATCGGCCCAACCGTGCGCTGCTGCCGCCGTATAGCGACGCAGGAGGAGCGTATCTCCTCCTGGCGTCTCTCTAAGTATATTGCCGACCCGTCTAGTCCGCGTACAATAACGGGGGGGTTCTTCCTCCCTCCCCCCCCCGGAGCGTCCGGGAGTCGGGGCCGATGGTGTGCGGAGATGTTCAGCTGTAATATACAGCTGACACCGCCGCGCCGATTCGCCGGACTCTGCATTTATAGAGTTCCTACGCGATGCCTCAGACGAATCCATAAGCGTACCAGGTATGCTGTTATAAGTATACCCCAACACAAACGCCTGACGTATGGATACGCCCAAGGTCGATTAAAGTGGTTTAAAGAGTAACCGTAAATTCACTTATATTTTTTTTTAATTCAACACACTGTTAAGCTGTTGTGAAAAACAATAAAGTATTAAATTAGAAGTCATTTTAAAAAAGTGACCATATTCCCAGTTGATGTCTACCATGTGTGGCTCGAGCCTCCCGACTTATGCTGAAAGGTCCGCCGCCAGGGAGCTTTCCAGGAAAGCTCACCCGCATGCCAGCTCGTGTGACGTCACACATCCGCATAATCCCCAAGGCGGCACAGCCTGCCGGGTGACAGGGAGAAACCTGAGAGTATAGAGCAGGAATGTGTGAGTCCACTGAGCTACAGTGCGGGACTATGCTGGGGCTGAACTGCTGCAGGTGAGAAGCTCAGGAGGATCCTCACTTAGTTCAGTCTCTCAGCGTACGTGCTCTGAACTACCTGTGACCTGTCAGCAGAGAGGCAAGATACATCGGGAGCAGGGGCGACTCTTAATTCAGCTGAGGACATCCTCAGCTCGCTCTTATGTAAACTACGCAGAGTGATCAGAGACGCAAGCAGTTCTTTATCCCCCTGAGCATGGGGAGATCCAAAACGTGGCTGTAGTACAGTGCTGGTCAGCAGGACCTCCTCCCCCCATATCTTCAATTCAGTGACAATATCAGCACCTGACCAGACCCCCTTGCTAACCCCACATCACACACACACAGCTGTCACGACGACAGGGGTCAGTGCTGCTTGAACATGTATAAATGTGTGTAGCTGCACAGAGAGATAAAAATAAATAGCAACAGTGAAAAGTTAACAGAAGTGTAGTAAGTGTTTATTTATATAGAGAAGACTTATATGTAGAAAGTATGTTTATGTAGATTGGTATTTTTTTTAGGTGTGAAGATATAATGTGAAAACAATGAGAGTGTCCTGTATAAATGGCAGTATATGATGACACAGACACTCTTAGGACAGTGTAGAACAGAGTTTCCACATCCACGTTAGCCAGTGCACACAGATAGCAAAAAAGAAACATCCGTAAGACTCGACCACCACACACACAAACTTACTATAGTTACATAGTACACACACCCACTCTACTATGAGCCCCACTCAACCCCGAACACCCCAGACCACCACACCAGCCAAGCACACACCAGCACTCACTCACACACTACACACACACCCCCCCCCAGCCGCCCGCCCCCCGCGTACTATCCACGCGTAAATTAAAACACTCTCAGCACACCATATACAAAAAACAGCAAAATCTACAATAACAATACCACACAGTACAAGTCTAAACTATATAAACACAGGGACTTGGACAGACCATACTGCGCGGAACCGTGCAGGTAGGAAGGTATTGCATAACCGGTCTGCCCACAAACCAGACCGGATCCTTCAAGACAGTCCCGGATTCATTACCATCCATCCTTCCCTCCATCCATCCATCCATCCCCCATCCGGATAGTCCCGGACTTCCATGGGTTAATCCCATGGACCTGCGCTTTTTAGGCTGTTTCATGTCCTCCGGACACACAAGCATATGCGCTTACTTGCCAAGTCCTCCTGCACATCTTGATGGTAAGGCCAGCAAGTATTGCAGGTGGACCAGACGCTCTTATGGGCAGTGGCGCCGAGGAAAGCAACATAGGACGCTCTGAGCTTTGGCTGCCCCACAGCTAGACAAAACAGCAAGAGGTCACCACGATTGGCTAAGGGCCCGCCCTGTTCACACCTTATTCAAGCCTGTAATGCGAGCCGTGAGTTTCGCTCACAACCACAGCAAAATAAAAGTGTGTGTGGACGCAGCCCTCCAGCCCCCATAGACTATTTCATTATCCTGCGCCTGGATAATGATGGCATGCCACATTTCCTCCCCACACGGCAAAAAGCAGCGAGGAATCTGCCATAGTTCTCGAAGAAACTGTGGGATTCCCGTAGTTACTTGCGAACAGATTGGAGCCGTACTGCAGCTCAAAATCTGTTAAATACAGCATGCAACGACCCGCTAATAGCAATAACACTTTAGGACCCAGTGGTGTCATAAGACAGCGTAAAATAGGTAATAGATGAAAAGCCTATACGCGGTATTAGAATAGTGCTGCCATAATATAGGACAAGCGTAGTGCACCATAGTAATCAAGTAACTGTAGGGGGACCTAAATGAACCGTGACCCCCCCCTCAACCTTCACACTGTCCCCGAGCGTAACACCACCCCCCTCCAAAAAGCATCCAAAACGCCCCCACCCACGCCTTGCCCCCCCCCCAGTTGCGCACCTCCGCGTACCCACAGATCCCCAACCAGATACCGCCCCAACAGCCCCACTTAACGCCTACACCCCACTCAAACGCCTCCACCCGCAGTCACCCAGGCGCCTCCCCCCACCACACACCCCCGGAAGTGTGATTCAACTTAAATGTGACCGCAAAACCCCAACTACACCACATCACCCTATGCCACTTTCCCCCACCAGCCCCCCCCCAAACCCCAGTCCTCATCCCCCCAGTGAACCCCACCCGCTGATAACCACTCACCAGCCCCCCCCCAGCCCCTCAACCGACCTGTACCCACTGAGTACGCCCACCCCCTTAGACCAGTGCCAAAAACCCCCAACCGCCTCCAAACCCCCCCTAACCCAAAATACGACCACCCCCCCCACCCCCCGCCACGACCGCCCTTTTATAGTGACCTTCCCCCGCCAACCAAATAATGGCAACCCCAGTAGGTCTAGGTTAATGTAAGGCACACCGAGGGCTTATTAAAACTTGTTTTACAATTCAAAACAGGCAGTCATCTCCAAAAAAAATAAAATAAGCAACACTAAAACTGCCAGCCTAGCTCTTATCACATCTCCAGAGAGAACAGTACGAAAAATATAACACACACATGTAGTAAGCGAGGATATTATATACAGACACCCTGCTCCCACACACCGGACCCCACCCGTATTCACACAATGTGAAAATCATCCTCATTACAACGAGTTCCAAAATATGGACAACAAAAGTGGCTTTCAATGTTGAGTCCAAGGAATCTGTATTATGATTTGCATCAGGAGCGTGATAAGCAGTACTAACTGCAGTGCATACTGAAACTTGGAATCCTGGCGCATGACAGGCATTGGAATTAGGGGGCATGGCCTGTATGACCGCAGCTGTATAACTGCCATCCACAAGATGGCCGCTCCGTTAGCTGTTTCAAAATGGTTACCGTCACTGGTTGATAGTCCTCTTTTTAATCCTGTATTACTTTGAGTCAAATATTTAGTGTAGGATAATCCTTCCACAACTTCTGAAAGAGCTGGTATCATGAATTTTGGGTCCATGTCTCCTGACCAGAACCGGTTAGTGAAACTGAAACATGTAATGATGGGTGCCTTACTACTGCACTCTGCCTTTTCAGATTTGCCCATACATTTTCAATATGATTGAGATTAGAGCTTTATGATGGCCACTCCAAAACATTGACTTGGTTATCCTTAGGCCACATTGTAACCAGTTTGGCATTATTCATTCAGGCCATTGTCCATTTGGACGAACCCATTATCCCGCCCAGCTTTAAATTTCCTGGCTGATGCTTTAGCTGTTGGCCCTTCATATTGCACTTAAAATCTTCTTTCCCTCATAGATGCCCTGTATTTTTGTGAAGACACCAGTCCCCTCTCAGCGCAAAAGCAACCCCACTACATGATGCTGCCACCGCATGTTGTTCACAGTGGAAAGGTGTTTTTACTGTTAAGGGCTTCCAAACATCTCCCTTTTTTCCCCTCCAAAGCCGTAAGATGGTCAATAGAGCCAAACAATTAAAATGGTCTTGAAAATGTAAGGTCTTGTGTTCCTGTATGTGCATGGGCAAACAATCTGTTATATGTTCTTTTGGAGTAATGGCTTATTCCTTGCAGAGTGCCAATCAGCCCATGTATGGATACAGTACTCCGATAATTCCCGGAGTGGATAATGACACAATCTTAGCCAGCTTCTGCAGCATCTTTACAAGGTCCTTTGCATTTGTTCTATGTTTATATGCACCTGTTGGAAACTAAGAACGTCATCACTTTGAGACAGAGTTTCTGTCTTGTTCCTGATGATATGATGGCCTGGACATACTCGACTTGTTAAGGTGGCTTGCATATAAATGTATAGAACAGATGAACGATGCACCTTCAGGAATCTGTAAATTGCACCCAAGAATGATCCAACTTAGTGCAAGTCCACAAATCTCTTCCTGAGATATCTTGGCTGATTTCTTTTAGACTTTCCCATGATGTTA
Source organism: Phyllomedusa bahiana (assembly GCA_025379985.1). Taxonomy (NCBI): domain Eukaryota; kingdom Metazoa; phylum Chordata; class Amphibia; order Anura; family Hylidae; genus Phyllomedusa; species Phyllomedusa bahiana. The sequence continues at coordinate 43,458 of JAODAL010014833.1, read as the reverse complement.
CACACAAAGCATATATATTTCTGGTATGAAAATTAAAAATACATTCCACATCGAGTGTCTCTAATTAACTCAGATGTATGCTAATATAAACCTATCGAGAACTTCCACAGACATGACATCATCATATGGGCGTTGTCCCAAAAAGTTTAAAGTGGCATAATCATCCTTATTATGTAATAACTGTATTTTGACAATGCAGTAATAAAAATGCTTTAAAAAATTCTCTCCGCCCCATTATTGCTGGCAGTTTGGCAAATATCAATAAATTTTGGTGTAAACCTAATATTTACCTAAAATGTGGTAAGGTATTATATTGCATGGAGTTATCATGTCAGATAGTGAAAAGGAAAAACATGCAAGTGTATCTTTGTTATATAGAGTTATTAATCTTCTAGTTTCGAACTGTATCAGAAAAATCACCAACTACATGTTCACGAGCACAAAAATGAACAATGAACTTGTATCGAGAGGGCCCCATTGACCTTTGGGCTCCATAGTAGTTATTATGGCTGCTATAGCTATATTTACGCCCATGCTTGTACTGATGGTATACTATATGAATTGTAATGCATTTGCATTTTATAATAGCTGTATCATCACTTGTATGGATGTATCGCCATAAGCAATTGTATTTAGCTGACACATGTATTTTATTGTGTCCAGGGGCACCTTGCTCTATCTAAACAGAGCAACCGCCTTGGAAAGGGAACCCCGCACTCGTGCCTTATCCTGAGTAAACCCTGGATAAATGAAAGGCAACAGAAAGAAAACAAACAGACGACAAACAGTCACAAACACAACAGTCAACACAAATAGAGAAATGTCAGACGGGCCAAGGTCAAACCAGGAGAACTCCTAGTACCGAATCACAAGACATAGGAATCGCCTTAGACAAAGCTGAAGTCATGAACCAAGAAGTCCGAGTCAAAATGCAGGTATCAGAACTAGTGTTGAGCGATTATTATCGACAAAGTTGAAATCGGCACGGTTTTTATGTTGATCGGATTTTTTAGATCATGCGATAATTTAGGTTAAAATCTGTGCATAATACTATTAATATCGCGCCATTAACCGGCGCTCTCCTGTCATTTTGGCGCCAAGCAACAATCAGCGTACATGAATAGAGCCAGGGTGAGCTGTGTGTGCACGTCCATGACTGGGATAGTATGTTTGCGATATGGAGCTGGAAAAATCACATGACCTCCGTTTTACAAAAGCAACAACCCTTCCTGTGTACATGAACATTGTGTGTCAGTTAACTCAAAGGAGTCTATGGACACGTCGCGACCTCTGCCAACTGTGCAAACACCATTAGGCGAATATGTATCTATTTGTTCACGAGAACAGCTTTAAATAAATACTTTTAGTTTGAACCTTAGAACACTTAGGTAGATTCAGAGAATTGCAGATTCTTATGTAGTTAGGCTGATGAATTTTTTAAAGGAGGCATCTACCGACTGTAAAGTCCACGCGGGTCAACGGGAGGTGTGGGGGGGGCCCGCGGGCGAACACAACAGCTCTTTAAAATACTGGATATTGGTATATTGAGGCACCCAGACAGTGAGGAGTAGGACATAGCATTGCAATAGCGTTTAATATTAACATTATTCTGGTTGAAATATTACTTGGATGTTGGCCAGCCTGAACTTAATATTAGGAAACAGAATCTTTTCTAGTTAACTGCAGATCTATTTGTTTAGTGCAAAACTCCACTTATAGTTATCAGTTATACATTTCCGGGATAAAGGTGTTATTTGTCACTTTTGGTCAGTCAGCTTTGTTGATAGAGGTAACCCATGCACTTAAAGTTTTGAATCCAGCCATTTATGTAAGTACACCACAGTGTATTGATAGGTGCCAAAAATACCTTTTATTATCCGAATACATTTAGATACATATAGTTTTTTTTTCAGTTTAGCGTGCATGGCCAGTTTGTATCATAGAGGCCAACTTGTCAGTTAAATTTGATCCACAATTTTGTAGTCACCAGAGGTGTAAAGTGATAGGTTGCCAAAAATACCTTTTAATTTCCGTAATTACATTTCAGATACTGTTTTTTTTTTTGTTTTTCACTTTTGGCGCAGGCCCATCTTTTTTGAATAGAGGTACCTTGCACATAAAATTAGAAAATCCAGCAATTTTGTATCACCACAGGGTGTATTTGATAGGTTGCCTAAAATACCTTTTATTATCCGTCTACATTTCAGAATACGTGTATTTATTTCACTATTGTGCGCAGGCCATGCTTTGTTCATAGAGCCACCTTGCAGTTAAATTTGAAATCCAGCAATTTTGTAGTCACCACAGGTGTATGATAGGTGCCAAAAATACTTTTATTATCCGAATAATTTCAGATACGTGTTTTTTTTTTCACTTTGGCGCAGGCCCCAGCATTGTTCATAGAGCCACCATGAGCAGTTGAAGATTTAGAATGCAGCAATTTTTTGTAGTCACCAACAGGTTTGTAATTGATAGTGGTTGCCAAAAAATACGTTTATTATCCATATACATATCAGATAGGTGTTTTTTTCACTTTTGGTACAGTCAAGCTTTGTTGATAGAGGTACATTGCACTTAAAATTGAATCCAGCAAATATTATGTAGTTCACCACAGGTGTAATGATAGGTGCCAAAAATACCTTTTATTATCCGTATACATTTCAATACGTTTTTTTTTTCACTTTAACCACCCGCAGGCCAGCTTTGGTTGATAGAGGCCACCTTCAGTTAAATTTGAAACGAGCAATTTTGTAGTCACCACAGTATAAAGATAGGTCTGCCAAAAATACCTTATTATTATCCGTAAACATTTCAGATACTGTGTTTTTTTCACTTTGGCGCAGCGCCCGCTTTGTTCATAGAGGTACCCCTTGACTTAAATTTGCATCCAAGCAATTTTGTAGTCACCACAGTGTAAAATAAACCTTTTATTATCCGTATTACATTTCAGATACGTGTTTTTTTTCATTATGGTCAGTCAAGCTTGGTTGATAGGGTAATCCCCTTGCAGTTAAATTTGAATACCAGCAATTAGTAGTCACCACAGGTGTATTGTATAGGTGCCAAAATATACATTTTATATATCCGTATACATTTCAGATAGGTGGTTTTTTCACTATTTGGTCATCAACTTTGTTGAAATAAGGTACTTGCACTTACATTATGAATCCAGCAGATTTTGTTTTAGAATTGAAGGATTTAGAATAGCTGTGATTTGCCGTCTTTGTTAAATAAGAGACATTTCCACAACTCTACAATACCATCCTCAAATTTTTTATCTTTCTGAACATGGCGCGAAAACCAGGTTGGTAAGCGAGCAAAGAGGGGGAATGCGATAGGAGGTAGAGGTAACGAGAGAAGGTGCTCCTTCCATGCTGGCGACAACACGCATGCCAGCGGAATCGACGGTTGCAGACCGTCAGTCCGTCATCGCTGTGATCATGGCCCTTGACATCTGAGAAACGAACAGCGTCGCCAATCTGTTCTAACATGGTTAATGCAACCTGCATCCAGCAATCTTACCTCCTCGTCCTCCCATCACGCCCAAATGTCATCACATCATCAGGACCGACCAACATGAAGCAAAGGCAGCCCAAATGTCAACTCGTGTAACCCACCACTGTGGATAATCCATGTTTTTTTGAAGACCTCTTTGATGACAAAATGCCGTAGGGGACAGAAGGCATGTTAAAAGATCAAGAGGCCAAAAAGAAATGATTTTGTCTTGCTCTGAGAACGCCCAGTTTACTCATGCCATCAGAGGAAGAAAAGGAAGTCCGGTCAATCGACAAACAAATCCGGGCGGACGGCCAACACCTTTCAGTGCCTCTATGCTTGTAGCCACGCAGGCTCCCTGGAATGCAGATTGTACAGGACGACGAAGTCCCCACCTTTGTTATGATGATGATGACGAGACATTGCGGATCCAACGAGAGTCTTTTCAGCAGAATATGCTTTGCGAGCGGTTCATCACTAGACGAGTGAGGAAGACGATGGGTAGTGTCAATAAGGGTCCCCCGCCTCAAAAAGGGAAGAGGGCGATTGCAGAAGTCCCGCGTGATAAGATTCCGCCACCACGCTTATTCGCCGTCAAAAAGGTCCAGGATCTACTCAAGGCTGGCCTTCTTTGGGAGCAAGCTTCTGATTCACCAGCGATAGTCATAATGCCGCCTTATGCCGTAAACGCAATAAGTAGAGGCACAGAATCTTAGGAGTTTAACCACACCAACATGTCTAGTACATGCAGCGATGCATGAGATATGAAAGGAGGAAAGAACACTTGGACCAAAAAAGGCGACCGACGACGGCCTTCCAACCACTGACACACCCTCTGTCCTCCGCCTCCTCCGCCACCACCAAGCCGTTCCTCGCTGCCCATTCACTCAGAGTCATGATCAGTGATCAGCTTCCGCTTCAGCCTCCACCGTCGCCCGAGAACCACCAGCACCACCAGGAGACCCATCCTACCCCTTCTCCTCCGCGCCCAGTTTGACGACCTGCACGCCGTCCAGCGCCAGTCTAGAATAGCCAGCACTACTGTCTTCCAGTTCTGGGAGCAGAAGACACACTTTAACCCAAACCATCCCAAAGTCCAACAATGCCTGAATGTACGGCATTGCCAGGCTTTTTTGGCCGTGGAAAAGTTGCCTTTCCGTCTGTGGACACCAGATGGGTTCCACCACGACAAGGCCCTTGCCTGCCCCCAATACCAGATTGCCGAGCAGGCATTATCTTTATTTTTGCCGAAAAAGCCGACCCTTGCCTGGCCAGCCACGTGGTCACTTAAATATGCAACGCGTTGTCTGCAATCTGTGGCCGTAAAAGTCCATCTGACCACCGACACAAGGACTAATAGAAGCACGCAAGGCCAGCTATATCCTGTGACAAGCCACTGGGGTGAGCTTGGTTGGATGACTCTGGGGTGACGGTAGCTCTCAGGGCTCGGCGCACACTGATCTTCAAAACCGCCGGGATGGTGCAGGGCTTCTTTCCCCCAAGACACTCTCACTGGTGGCATCGAAGTGCCCAAGAAACCAGCCGTGTATTGAAATTAATCAGTCTTGGAGACCGTCCACCACACAAGGTTCAGGAGCTGTGGACGGCCTTCCCGCAACGCGACCGAGCGCTGGCTGGGTGACAAGAACCTTGTGCCGCGGCAAGGGTGGAGTGTGCGATAAACGGGCGAAAACTGCTGGCCGCCCTTAAGATCGGTTGGCTGGAGCACATCCCTTGCCGTGGCACATGCATGAACCCTTGTCATCCAAAATTTCTAAAGAGCTAGCCCTGGTCAGGACTGCCGGCTGAGGAAGCTCGAGTCTGAGTAACGCACTCCGCCGTTCGCACCCTGCTTCGTCCCGCCTGGCTGCGTTCCAGCGTCAGCTCGGCATCCCCGTCACCCGTCTCATTGATGACGGTGGCAACACGCTGGAATTCCACCCTCCACCATGCTCCAGCGATATGTGGCAGCAGCCAAAGCCATGTACGCAGTAAGATGTGACACATGGCCTGACAAGCAGCGGTGCTGACCTCGAGGGTGGGTTGAGGCCCACCAAGATTGGAGGGCAGGTGAAAGATCTCTTGCACCATCCATGCCATTTTGAAGAACCACCAAAAATGGTCCCAGTGCGGACTAATGCCCTTGTCATGCAAGAGCATAGAGTTGATCTTAAGATCTGGAACGAACGTTGGACACACTCTGAACCAACCAGGACCCGCAACGAGGAGGAGACGGACAAAGAATAGCGGACCACGGAGCCTGTATCTCCTCCGTCGAAACCACAAGGCCCGACAGTTTTTTTACAAATTTTATTGTCCTTCATTAGGCAGTTGTTCGGGGTCCAGGGCTAGTGCAGGCGGCGCAACAGTCCCGGGAGGCATCATCTGAGCTAGTCAGGGCTGTTTTGAAAGCGTGCCAGAAGGAAGCGCGGAGGTGGTATTCCTGGACATCCGACGTTACCGACGATCCCTGCCTTGGAACGAGGTATGGCGCGAATTTGAGGGGAGAGGAAGATTAGTAAGATCAGTTTGCTATGCCCCTAGACCAGAGCTTTGGGGAAATCAAGGCACCACCTCTCACATGAGTGCTTTGGATGCTCCATTTCACCCACAGTTATCCTCCGCATTAAGGCCAACAAAATGAAAAACAGTTACTGGGTGGCCACCCTCTCTGGATCCCCGGTACAAAACAAAACTCAGCACTTTTCCATTCCACCCACCCAAAGTAGAGAGTAAAATGCAGGAAAATGTAGACCTGTGCTGATTTGATCAACTGGAGACATCTGTTGCGCGTCTGCTACACTTCCTCAAATGTCACGGAACAACAACAGCGAATGTAGACAGCAGTAGAGTGCCAAGGTTAGCCGTAGTGGGGTGCCAGCAGCAGCAGCCAGGCAAGGTGGGCAGAAGCCTAATGGGTGACCTCTGGCAATCTTTATATTTTAACCACCTCACCAACGCATTGCCATGCAGGGCACACATCCAACCACCGAGACCAGCTTAAGAGCATGGTGCACGACTACTGCTGCTCAACACCGATGTTTTTGTATGTGTTCCGGACCCAATATACTTCAGGGTTTCCAAAATGGACGAATGCCCAGTTTTCCCATGCCCATGCCATAGAGGTGTCATGTCGCAGCCGCAGCATGTCCAGCATCCACTCACTCTCGAGCGGACACCTTCAGCACAGCTGTGAGGAGTCATTATCAGCCAAACCATACCGTTTTCCACAGATAATTGGATCGTATGACTTTCATCTTAGATGAATCAGGGCAAGGATCTCTGATGACGTGTGGCCCCAATTGAGCCGAGTCACCGATTAGTTTGCCGCGGTCCTACTTCACATTCCTCTTTCAAAACAGAAATGGTCCTCTCTTGAAAACTTTTGTTTAAAAATGATCATTTCTTTACTGCAATTTTTTTATTCTCAGTTCGCCAACAGTTCATTTTGCTGGTTTAGCTGAGAGAAGACTGTAAAAGACAGCAAGGTTTCATGACAACACCGAATTCAATTTTACATCACTTTATCATTAAGAAGTTATCCGCATTGTCAATGGTTTTTGAGGTCCATAGTTGCTGTCTGTGAGATTACAGCAATAAACCATGGTCCATTGGAACAGAAAGTGTGGCTTCTAAAGTGGCATTTCTACCATCACAATGTTTTAATAGTGGCTGAGAAGTCATATTTATAATTTATTGGGGTCAATGTGTGTCTGATGAGAATACAGCTAAATCATGGTCCTTTGGAACAGAAATGTGGCTTTTAAGTGGCATTTCTCCCCTCAGAATTTTAACAGTGGCTGATGAAGTCATTTTTATAATTTTTTGGGTCATTCTGCTTTGAAAGCATCGCGATACTACAGGTCCTATTCTAAAAAAATTTGTTTCTAACAGACATTTGTTCCTCACAATATGTCAAAAGTTGGCTTCAAGGGTCATGTTTTGAATTTTGTGGGGGCATTTTGCTGTACATGCAGCTATACTACAGTCCTATAAAAAAAATTGGTGTTGTATTCTAAACAGACAATATGTTCTTCACAATTGTCCAAAAGTGGCTCAAGGGATCATGTTTTGAATTTTTTGGGGGCATTTTTGCAGTGACGATGCAGCTAATAGCTACAGTTTCCTATTAAAAAAAATGTTATTTTTATGTTTCTTCTAACAGACCTTTAGTTCTTCACATCTGTCAAAAAGTGGCTCAAGGTCATGTTATTGAAATTTTTTGGGGGCATTTTGCTGTGGCCTGCTAGCTATACTACAGGTCCTAATAAAAAAAAAAATGTATGTTTTCTAACAGACCATTTTTTCTTCACTAATTGTCAAGTGGCTCATGGGTGATGGTTGCTGATCAGAAACAGGAATAGGTAGTACACTTTAATGACCGCATCTTGCAAAATGACTTGTTTTTGCAAATCTTTAACATAGCTAGCTAATCCCTGTATTGAGGAACAACCCATTTAATAACAATTAAAAAAAGAGAAACAAAGACATGGTGGAATTCCATCCTATTTAAAAAATGTGTTTATCTAGAATTAAACTACTAAAAAACATTCATGAACACAATAGTCTGAAAAAAATTCCTCTGAATTGTACAAGGGAGGTACAGGAAGACTTGAGCCAGATTTATGTTATTCAGAGTACATGGAGTTTTGAGCACGGACAGAGAACAAAAGAACAAGACAATTTCCTCAACACGTTGAGTAAAATGATAAAAGAAAGTCCAAGAAAAAGGGTACCCTGGGTGGAAACAGAGCGTTAACCACCAGGTATTTTCCAAGTGAAGCATCAATTGGCCCGCACATCATACGGAGGGGCAAGCGCTACCCAGGTCTTGACTGTGTACTGAGGAAGCTGGAGGTCTTACCTCACAACTTCCCGCTTTCCGCACGTCTGCCATCAGCACGACTGTTTTCGTGCTGCATCAATAAGGGCATTTTTAACCATGTTAATAGATTAACACAACCGCTAACTGGGCTCTCACGCACCCACTGTAAGACTGGCCCTGGCAGATGGACCATCGTGTTAGCAATGGCTGACGGCAGCACTGTGCTCTCACCCGTATGGGCAAATCAGGAGAGCTTCAATTCCTCTAAAAAAATCAGATTATTGAAAAAGGTGTAATTTCTGTGAGGTTAAGTAAGTGTCAAAAAGGGCTCCAGGGCTGGGACCCCCCAACAAATGCACAATTTGAGGAGCATAACATTTTCTGGGGCTGGAGTATTTACTATGGGTCGCATCATTTGATCTTCCAGGGGCGTCTGTCCCTTCATCACTAGAAGGAAGGGATTTGGAGGAAAACTGAAACCAATGAATTGATTGGCTGAAATCACTCTCAGAAGCCAGGAGGGCAAATGTCGTTCCCAACTAAGAAGTGTTTTTTGGGATGATTAGGACATTTTATACTTATGGGGGGTGATGCGACTGAAATTAACCATCTACACGATATAAAAAATACCATTAGAAAAAACAGCGGTGGAGGGGTGATAATGATACTTGTAAACAAATGTCAGTTGACCAAAAAATATACTAAAAGAAGTCACTGTACAAGAAAAGCATAGTGCCACTTTGAGATCTTGTGGTCAAACCGGTTTAGGGGTCAAGCTGTGGTATCAGGACAGGTAAATAGGTCAATTGGTCCAATTCAACTAAGAATGGTCGGTTCAACAGACTCCTAGTGACTTCCGACAACCTTTTACTAAATCTGGGGGTCGATTAGCAGGATATAGTAGTGGGGCCTCAAGCTGTGGCCCAGGACAGGGATAGTCTAATGTCACAAGAACTAAAATGGTGTGATCAAAGACTCCTTTTTCTTGCACTTTTTAAATCTGTAGAGTGTCAGACAGGTTTAATGGTCATTCTGCGGTACAGTAAAGATATAGACAATGTCCCAGTTCAACTAAAATGGTGGTTCAAAGACTCCTATTTTCCGGCACTTTTTTAAATCTGGGGGTCAAACAGGTTTTGGAGCTCATGTCTGTGGCCCAGGAACAGAATATTCTATGTCCAGTTCAACTAATGGTGGTTCAAAGACTCCTTTTTCTTGCACTTATTTACTCTTGTGGGTCAGACAGATTTAATGGTCATTCAGTGTACATGACAGATAAGGTCAATTCCGTTCAAACTAAAAAGTGGTTTCAAAGACACCAATTTTCCGGCAAATTTTTAAAATTCTGGGGTTCATGCAGGTTTGGGGCTCATGCCTGTGGCCTCATGAACAGGGATATCTATGTCCAGTACAACTAAAATGGGTGGTTCAAAGACTCCTTCCTCCCAGCAGCTTTTTTAATCTGGTGGGTCAGACAGGTTTTAATGGTCATACTGTGGTACAGAACAGTATAGTCAATGTCCAGTTCCAACAAAATAGGTGGTATGTAAAGACTCCTTTTCCCGTCACTTATTAATCCTGGGTCAGACAGGTTTAAAGGTCATACTGCGGTCCAGGACAGGCAAATTAATTGTCAGTCAACTAAACTGTTGGTTCAAAGACTCCTTTTTTCATGGCCACATTTTAATCAGGGTCAGATAGGTTTAGGTCATGCTGCGTCCAGGACAGCGATAGTCAACGTCCCATTTCAATTAAAATGAAGGGATCAAATCAACTGCCCTTCTGGCCACTTTTTTAATTTGTGGTTGATGCAGATTTAAAGGTCATGTCTGGGGGGAGGTGCAAGACAAGGATCGTGAATGGTGTGTGACTTTATTTCTGTGGCTTTTATAACCCTAATTGTATGTGTTGCCTAAGATGTAGCACGTATCCATTTGAACGTTGTGGATGTTAAATTCCTAGCTTCTATCCAGCCCTGAGTTGGGGTGTAATAATGAAGGTGAATGTTCCTCTCCCATAACTTTAATGGTCATCCGATAAACTATATCGACTATCGGATATCTGTCTTGATAATTGCCGATAAACGACTATTCGATCCAGATGGACAATAGTCAATGTAATCGCTCATCACTAATCAGAACAAGTAAAGAGAACAAGAGAAATCACAGACTGTGCCTCAGGAAAGGATTTAAATACCCCACGCCCCAGCCAGCTGAGGCTGCCACAGACAGAATCTTAACCACTTAAGAACCGAGCGTTTTTTTGGTTCACACGTTCGTTTTTCCTCCTCGCCTTTCAAAAGCCATAGAATTTTTATTTTTCCATCTACATAGACATATGAGGGCTTTTATTTTGTGGAACAACATGTCTATCTAATGGTGTCCAAACTGGAAAGACCGCAAAAAAATTTAAGAGTGGGGTCGAAAATGAGAAAAAAAACTTACATTGTGCCATGAGTTTGCGTATGGTATTTTTATTCACAGCGGTTCACTCCTCCTTATAAATGATGTTTTTTCTTTGTATTCTGCAGGTTGATATGATTCCACGCAATCGCTCAAATATTAGCACCACATTCTGTGACCAATAATATTTTTCACTTCACGCTATGGAATGAGGCAGTATTTTACTTACTTTTTATTGGTACCATTTTGGGATAGATGCAACTTTTGTGATCACCTTTACTCCAATTTTTAGGGGACCTGAAATGACCATAAAACCACAATTTTGGCATTTGTAATTTTTTTCTTCTACATTGTTCTGTATATGGAGATAAACTAACAGTTTATTAGTTTTAATAGAGTCCAGACATTATCGAAATCGCGAATGATACCAAACTTATGTAGTACACTTTATTTTATTATTAATTTATTTATTTTTATTTTGTAACAAATGCAAAAGGGGGGAATTTGAACTTATAATAAGTATATATTCTTGAGTATTTAAAACACTTTTAAACATGTTTTTTTTTTACTTTAACCATGAGTCTCCCTAGGGTGTTTGACCATTAGGGGGTGTGATTGTTTATGCAGCCTAATGTATTGTATAAACAATGCAATAGGGTATACAAAGTTGGTGGTTTTACTACTTCCTGCCTGGGACAGCGTGGGACAGTGTGTTAGCAACATGTCTCCTTCCCAATAGATGCCCAGTAGCCACCATCCTCTGTGGCCATCAAGGGGTTATTGCGAATGGAGGCCGGTGCTGTGAAAGAAGCACTAAAAAGCTATAAGGACAAAAATAAAATATGTAAAATAATAATAAAGACAGCAAAACTGGGAGACAGAAAGACATATAGCGCGGAGAGAGCTTAAACTAAGCCCAAAATATTTTTTAACTGTATAAATAGTAAAAAGATTAAAAATGAAAATGATAGTCCTTTGAAAAGTGGTGAGGGAGGTATTTTAGAGGGCAATGAGGAAAAGGCAGACCTATTAAAAAAAAATTCTTCGCCATATTTACTGAGGAAAATTACATCCCTGTTGTTGGGCAGAGAGATGAGTAAAATTACACTTTAAATGTTTCTTATCTAACCCAAGCCTGTGAGGAACCAGTCAGAGGCACACGAGATACACCGACTGAGTGAGGTTGTGACGCTGTTCCCAACACACTGTCACTGCATTTTGGGGGTGCCCGACTCCTTAACAGGTCGGCCCCAACCAAAGACTGCAAGATACACTAAGTAGGTGAATACACAAGATGCAGACAAAACAAACACTAAAACACAATAACAAGGCAAACAAACCCAGGTCAGCAGAGAGTGGGAGAAGGCAGTACAGAATCACTTAAGCATAGGAATCATGCGAAGAAAGCAAAGGTTCCAGGTAACAGAAAAAGATAAAAGAAAAACAGGCAAGCTAAGACATGCACAAAACGACACCAAGTAATAGAGCAGGCAAGGAAAAGAGGGCACAGGAGACCCCTTCAATACAGACCAGGGGAGAGGAGTGGCAAACAAGCAGATGTGATAGGTGGAAAACAACAAAAACCAGGTATGGAATACAAGCTGTCAATCAAAAAGCGACTTGCTAAGAAATAAGTTAACAACTAGTATAGAGTGTGAGGACACGGAACTACAGGCGTTTGGCCAGGAATCAAATAAACAGAGCAGAGTGGTAACAGGACAGGGTATGACATAGTTCACACACACTGGTGAAATCCAATTAATAAAATAAACTAAGAGCAAACCGTAGGGTTTTTTGTGAGCAACGGGCCCGAGGCCCATGACCAGATCTCGAAAGCTTGGGTCTAGACCAGGCACAACAAGACACCGCATAATAAGATTGATAAATAACACACATCAGCCAGGAAAATATACACACCCGGTCAAAAATAGAATAAAATAATGTGAGAGAGGCCCTTATTCTGTAATATATAAGTACTGTATATTAACAGGGGTATGTCCAAAAGATTGAGACGATAGCAATGTTGCGCCAATAATCAAAAAGGAGTCACAAAGTGGTCCTTGGAAACTATATGCCGGTAAATATAACCTCTGTTGGTAGGAAAAATGAGTTTAAAAGGTTATTTATTTCTAAGAGATTACTATACTGGAGTATCTCACTGAAAATAAATATAATAACTCCCGGTTCTAGCATGAGGCTTACTTATGAAGACCAGTCCTGACAAACTACTCACATCAGCTTCTATGAGAAGTTAGTTCGAGACAGGATCTTTAGATGAGGCATTGGAAGTTTATATTATCTAGATTTTCCTAAAGAATTTGACACAGTGCCACATTGAAAGGTTGGTAAGTTTAAATTAGAATTGAGTTGTACTCGGGGCACCTGTTGGCAAGATGGATACGATAACAGGACTCTGTATGAAAGAAAAACACAAGGTAAAAAATAAATTGGTAAAATACCCCGACTGGATCCATGTTAACTAGTGTGGTAGCCCAGGGATCAGGTTTGGGCTCAATATCTCTTTAATAAATTCTTTAATTGATCTTACAAGAGAATTGAGAAGAGTATAATACGATTCTTGGCAGATGATACTAAAACACTGTAAATTCATCCACAATAGGAGTGAATAATGGATTTTATTAGTCACTGGTAAGACCCACACAGAATATAGTGCACATTTTGGGAGCAACTGGTGCACATAAAGACATAGTTAGAGCTTGAACCGGAGATCAAAAGCCGAGGCAACAAAAATAATAAAAGGAATTGGAGGTGGACTGAAATTACCCCAAAAGATTACAAGATAAGGGTAAATTAGTTTTAGAGACAAACTATTTTTGGGATGACATAATAAATATGTTTAAATATATCAAAGGTCAAAATAGAGATCTCTCCCAAGATCTATTTATACCCAGCATTGTATCTAGAAAAAGGGGGCATCCTTTACATCTTGAGATAAGAAGGTTTCTACATAGAGATAGAAAGGATTTCTTTACTGTTAGAGCAGTGATAGTTACAGTGACTATGAGTTTGTAGAAGGGTCGTTGATGCAAAGATATATTCTGATTGCCAAATTGGAGTCAGGAAGGCATTTCCATATAATGAGGACAATTGGCTTCTACACACCATGTAGTTTTTTTTGCCTTACACCTTGATCAGCACATAGAACAGTAGGCTGAACTGGATAGAATGTCTTCATATTTAAACCATACAAACTATTTACACTATGTAAACACTCTGGCAGTATGGTTCCGTGGAGTAAGTTCCGGACACTGAGTTTCACAGAAGCTACGATACAATGCGTCAGCTTTAATATTTTTGTAGCTGGGTCTGTAAGAAACAATAAAGTCAAATCTGTTAAAAAACCATAAAATGAGGCCGTCGAGTCACCAAGTCTGCCTGGGATGCAGTCTCCTAGCGGATTCAAAATAAGTCAAATTCTTATGGTCAGTTAACACAGTAGTCTCACCCCCTCAAAGAAATGATGCTATTCTTCAAACATCCATTTGATGGCGAGAAGTTCCCAAATCCCAATGTTGTAATTTCTCTCTGTAGGAAAAAATTTAAGTGAGATAAAGGCACATTGGTGCAGGTTAGTCAACGAGAGAGGCCCTTGCAAGAGAACTGCTCTCACTCCTACCTCATAAACATCAACCTCCACAATAACGGGGTGCGAGAGATTAGGTTGGACATAAACAGGGGTTTCAATAAAGACACATTGTTCAATAGTCCCCAAAAGCATAAATGGCTTACATTATTCCGATCACTAGAAATTCTGAACACCTTTTCCCGAGTCAGTCAGGTTTGGCATTGAATGAAAAGTTACGAAACATTATAGTTAGGGATGGTCAGGAAGCCACACCTAAGACACGGAACGCAGATGGGCCCTGACATCTGATCCCAGCCACTAGTCCCTGCCTTTTGGGGGAACCAGACTTCCTTAAGCAGCGGCCCCAACCAGAAGACTTGAAGGCTACACTGAGCACGTGGCACAGACAAAGACAAACAAACAAAGAACACAGAACCAGATAGTCGGACAGTCCCAGTACAATAACGGGGCAGGCAGCGCGGTACAGAATCGTGTTGCAAAGGAAAACCAGAAACAAGCAGAGAACCATAGCACAGAGAAAACAACAATAAGCAGCTAACAATAAAAGGCACGCAATATAGGCAGGCATAGAGAAAGAGGGATCTGCAAGCGCTAAATTAAAGGAAAGGTGGTAGAGTAAGAAGGATGCTAGGAAAGGTGGGTAAGGACCGCTGTTCAATCCAGGCGGGAGCAGATTAACCCCTATGCAGCATGGAGGATTTCTGGTCCAAGGGCGTCGACCAGAAATCCATCAAGGTACGAGGCTACAGGGAAGTACGTTCACACAAAGGCTGTGCAAGGCCCGCAGTTAAAATCGCCGCGGCAGTAACCGGCGACCAGGGCCAAATGGCACAGAACTTGTACACATTTTCTGTAATCCATTGACAAACCTAAGACTCTCTGTAAAGCTTTCCCAGGGAGTTTTGGCTTACCCAATCCAAAATACCCAAACCATGATGGGATCTATACAGACAAAGTAACCCTTGGAGCCCTAAAGAGAGATTTTTTTTCTCAAGATCACTTTTTTTATTAAATCAGATCTTTTTTATTGACTTATTTACCATTTTAAATACAAAAAGTATGTTAAACAATTTGATAACATGCTAGGACGCACCCCCAGTGACGCCCCTAACTTACAGAAAAGAAACACAGCCCACCAAAGTCCAATGATAAACCGCACCTACACACTCAGGACAACTGCAAACCAAACTATCCTTGAGCCACATACCTACCTATGAACCCCAGACAACATAAAAACGAACGAACCCCAGCCCCCCCTTCCCCACCCAACAAACAGAATCCACCAAGCAAAACCGTAAAATTTATATCAAAGCATCTGAACATTAAAGATTTCTCGGGTGTTGTACCCTCCCCCTTACATGGCTAAATTGAAATGGTTTTTCTTGAAAATCTTCAGAACAGTGAGCACATGGGAAGACCAGTTAGGGGAAAATACCAAAATATCATCCATATAAACAATAACATACTGCACAATGAGATGTCCAAAGATGTCATTAACAAAACTTTGGAAGACTGTTGGGGCATTGCTTAAACTGAAGGGCATGAGCAAATACTCATAGTGCCCATTGGGGGTTTTCCACTCATCTCCCTTGAAGATACAAATTAAATTATATGCACCTCACAAATCTAGTTTGGAGAATCAGGTTGAATCGAATCTGTTGTAATAGGATCAGGGGATGAGGGAGGGGGAGTACTGTACGGTTATTTATTCAACTCACCAATAGTTTATGACAAGGCTCAGAACCACCAAGTTATTTTATTTTTAAACAAAGGAGAAACTGGTCCCCAAAGGTGAAGCAGATGGACGAATATGGCCTTTAAGAAGACCATCCTGGATATAGTCTTTCATAGCCCCTCTCTGGCGCAGAAAGATTATATACCTGACCCTTAGGGAATTTGATATTCAAAAGCAACTCAATAGTACAATCATGAGGGCAATAATGGTGGGAGCAATTTAGTCATGCCATTTCACAGAAAACACTATCCATGAAAAGGTCTTTGATACACATAGGTACAAAGGAGTCACTGATTGAGGACATGTGGACAACTGACAGTGGTATCAATCCGATATCGTATGACACCTAGGACATCATTTAACAATGTCAGCCCTTTCCCAACGTTTTAAAAAATTTGTAGCCGCAACCATAGAAGAAAAAAACAAAAGGTCTCCCGGGAAAGTTTGCCCTAATACAAAAAGGAAATTGGTTTTAAATACAAAAACCCAATTTTTTAGGTTAAACCCAAAGGGGAAGTGGACCCTTATGTCCCCTTGACAGGAGGGATCTTGTCTATAGCAACCACATTAACTGGGGTCAGAAGCAATAATGGAATACCCAGTGTGCATCTAGGAAATTTGCTGCAGAACCGCAGTCGAGAAATGCATTTCCAGAAAAATTGTGACTGTTATACACAGTACAAACATGCAAAATAACTTTTTTGACACATTGGAAAATACCTGACCACCTAGTTGATTTTTCCAAGAGTTACCTAGGTGCTGGAGTATCTCCAGAACCAGACGTTTGGAGCAGTTCCAGATACAGAAATCAAATTGCCTATATTAATTTTTAAATTTTTTTTTCATTGTACTTTATTTTTGCTTAGATCACTTGTACTGATGATATTCTATATGAATTGTAATGCACTTGTTCCTTATTATATTGCTATAAGCACTGGTTACTGATTGTATCCTTCATAAATTGTAATGTACTTGTACTTTATTATAGTTGTATGATCACTGGTGCTGATGGTATGCTATATGAATTCCAATGCACTTGTACTTCATTATACTTGTATGATCACTTGTACTGATGGTATCCTATATGAATTGTAATGCATTTGTTCTTTATTAAAGTTGTGTGAAGACTGGTACTGATGATATTCTATATGAATTGTAATGCACTTGTACTTTATTATACTCTATGATCACTGTTACTGATGATATCCTATATGAATTGTAATAAGGGTCGGAATTGGGTGACTAAAACCCACCAGAGAAGTTGATTTTTGGGGTTCACTGTGCCTCTCTGCTCTGCCCAATGTACGTTTCCCACCCAGTCTGCTTATGTTATACATAGGGTGTGATACATCACACACAACCTGAATCAAGGGGGACTGGGGCTTCTGAGTCCCCCCAATTACAGATGACACCCCGGTAATAAAGCTAAAGGGGGCAAAAGAAATATCCCCTCCCCCTGAATGATTTCTTTGATATAAATAAAAAAAAATGTTATGAAAAAAAAACCCTCAAGGTATAGCCACATATAGGGAAAAAAGCACCTGTTAGAAGAAAACCCCCGATGTATAAGACCCCCCCTAGGAAAATATGTGCTGAAAGGGGTTTTTACCCCTTTGTAGTTATAAAAGCCCCTTGTAGGGAAAAAGAGGCTGTTGTGGTGTACATCATTCGGTAAAATCCCCCGTAGAAATAATTCTCCCTTTAGGATATTCCCCCTTTTAGGTAACATGTCCCCTGTGGTAGAACCCCCGTAGGTATACGCCCCCTTGAAATTCTTTCATGCCCCCCGGGATAACTAGAGAACCGGGGCCCCCTAGAAATTTTTGGGATGGGGCCCCGACCACAAACATTTTCGGACCTTTTAAAAGACAAATACCTCACCATAATTCATGTATTTGCTCCCAAAAAAAAAACCCACTTCCCAAACTAACATTCCCAATACACACTACATATGACCAGATTTACCACCAAAAAATGATCACAATTACCCCCACATAGTGACTAATAAAACCCATTTACATTAGTGAATAAGATCAGTATACAAAGCCCAATATTACCCTATACAGTTCCCTTTTAGGGGGTAGATCCCGTGTCAAACTTTGCAACAAGAAGTGATTATAGCCGTTACATTATTGTGACTCGCATGTGACATTTTTGATAAATTGTTGCTGCATCCATCCCCCGCCATGATGAATTCTCCCGGCTGCCATCTCCCTGCATTTTGGGAAAACAAATAACTTAGTTTCTTTTCCAGCACCTCCTCACTGTCCCCCCCCTCTGTACAAACTTCCCAGGGGGGGGGAGCGGGTACAGGCCAAAACTTAGGGGCCACAGTCCCCTAGGGGGGTAGAACAAAGAATTCCCCCCGGAGATTGTGTTACAGCTGTGGCCTGATCCCTGGAAATCTAATACCGTGAGGTAGACCCCCCCTTAAAAGGTAGGCCCCAGGTGGTGGTTGGTGGTCGACTTAAATAGGTAGCCCCTAGTTAGACCCCAAATAGTTGATGGGCCCCGTTAGTAGGTTTTGGGTATGGTAGGTGATTTTTACCCCAGGTAAAATTGTTTGGGCCCCATTTTAAATAGGCAACCCCCAGGTGATAGAGGCTGTAGGTAGGCCCCAGGTGTTAAGTGGAGTGGTGGGGCCCCAGGTAAGCTGTTGGAGGGCCCCAGGTGGTGGCTATGGGGGCCCACATGGTAGATAGGTAAGTGGGGCCAACATAGGGGAAGGGGGATAGGGAAAAAGGTATAGGTGGGGCCCACATAGGTAGATTGGCTATAGGTGGGTCCCACATAGATAAGTATATAGGCTATAGGTGGGGCCCATATAGGTAGGTAGGTAGGTAGTTAGATAGGCTATATGTGGGGCCCACGTAGGTAGATAAATTATAGGTGAGGCCCACAAAGGTAGGTAGGTAGTTAGATAGATTATAGGTGGGTCCCATATAGGTAGGTATATAGGCTATAGGAGTCCCCACATAGGCAGGCAGGCTTTAAGTAGGTTATAGGGGCCCCCACGTAGGCAGGCAGGCTTTAGGTAGGTTATAGGGGGCCCCATTTAAATAGGCAGACTTAAGGTAAGTTATAGGGAGGCCCATATAGGTAGGCAGACTTAAGGTAGGTTATATGGGGCACCATATAGGTAGGCAGTCTTAACGTGAGCTATAGGGGGGCCATATAGGTAGGCAGGCTAAGGGTAGGTTATAGGGGGCCCCATATAGGTAGGCAGGCTTAGGGTACGTTATAGGGGGCTCCATATAGTTAGGCAGGCTTAGGGTTAGTTATAGAGGGCCCCATATAGGTAGGCAGGCTTACGGTAGGTTATAGGGGATCCCTTATAGGTAGACAGGCTTAGAGTTAGTTATAGGGGGCCCCATATAGGTAGGCAGGCTTAGAGTAGATTATAGGGGGCCCCATATAGGTAGTCAGGCTTTAGATAGTGTCCATTAGTATTAAAGAAAATAAAATAACTTACTCACCTGTCTCCATGATCCCCGACATGACGAGGGCCCAGCCAGCTTCCATGTCATCAGTCAGGGTGGACATCTGGTAGGCTTAATTCCTAAGGCCTTAGGTATAACAGGCAATTTAGCAGAGCGGAGCCCCCGGGAGCCCCAAGTCCTGCCTTGAACCTCGGGGCCTTTGGGCTCAAGCTTCTGGGGCAGGGGGCGGGCCCCCAGGGGACTATGGTGCCCCACCCGATTTTTCCACTCCGTTTGCCCCCTCTAGCCATATACATGCCCCCTGTAGCCGTTCTACCCTGCAGCCGCATACTCCCCCGTAACTGCATATACCCCTTGTAGCTGCTTCCCCCTGTGCCATAAAATTTCCCCTGTAACTTAATTTTTTGTAGCTTTTTTCATGACCCTTACCGTATACTGTCCCCAGTAGCCCTGTATACATGCCCCCTGTAGGCCTGTATACTTGGCTCCTGTAGCCCTGTATACATGCCCCCTGAAGTCCTGTATACTGCCCCCTGTAGCCCTGTCTACATGCCCCCTTTAGGCCTGTATACATGCCCTCTACAGACCTGTATACCACCCACTGTAGTCCTGTATACATGCCCCTGGAAGTCCTGTATACATGCCCCTTGAAGCCCTGTATACTGCCCAGTGAAGCCCTGTATACTGCCCCCTACAGCCCTGTATACATGCCCTCTGAAGCCCTGTATACTGCCCCCTGCAGCCCTGTATACTGCACCCTCTAGCCCTGCATATTGCCCCAATAGCCCTGTATACATGCCCACCGGTAGCCTGTTTACCGCCCCCTGTAGCCCTGTTTACTGCCCTCTGTAGCCCTGTATACATGCCCATTGCAGCCCTGTATTTTGCCCCCTGCAGCTCTGTATACTGTCCCCAATAGCCCTTTATACATCTCCCCAGTAGCCTGTCTACTGCCCCCCTAGTTAAGCCCTTGTTTTTAACACTAGCCCCTTACCCTGTATACGTGCCCCCTGCAACTCTTTATACTGCCCCTTGTAGCCCTGTATACATGCCCCCTTTAACCCTGTATTTTGCCCGCTGCTACCCTGTTTACTTCCCCCACTAGCCCTGTAAATTGCCACCTGTTTGTTAAAAGCAAAAGAAAGTTCCTCACCTCTCTTCTTTCTCCCACTGACCAGCTTGCTCCGGGAGCTTCTGTCCGGTGTGAGGGTGTGACGTTATCACGCCACCCACACCAAGACGCAAGCACTCGTCGTCTCCTAGGCCTAGGAGCCAGCGGCATAGGCGGCGTGATCAGTACATCAGCGCCAGGAGACTACTGGCTTCCCAGTGGGCCCCAAATTCCACGGCAGTGGGCCCAGGGCTAACACCACATGTTCGTAAGCAGTGCCGGTGGCGTGATGTACCGATCACTCCGCCTATGCTGCTCGGTTCTTTGCTATAGTTGTATGATGACTGTTACTGATGGTATGAATTGTAACACACTTCTTCTTTATTTATGTTTACATACTGTAAGCAACCTGCAGGAAAAATAGTGGATGGGAGATATGTGCCTGGTAGGATGCTGCAAATAGTAGGGAAGTTCCAGGGATGTCAGGGAGGCTGGTCCGGTGGTGGATCCCGGCCTTTCCAAACGTCTGAAAGACAGTAGAAGAACTGCACTAGTGGGGCCACCAAGGATCCGCACCTTGGTGGGGGAAAAGACAGCAGTCAGTTAAGTAACCATAGGTTACTTAGAGGTTAATACTTTAGTATAGCTGCTATGCAGCTTAAATGGGCTGTCTTTTTTTTTGAACGGTTGTAGCGTGGGTGGGAGGCCGTTCACCCCTCCGGTCCAGGCTTTACCAGTGTCGCTAGGCCTTTTAAAGCCTGTGCAGGAGAACAGGTGAGAGAGTCAACCTGGTGCTGTTTAGCGTTGGGAGTCATTTCTCCAGGAGGTGCTGAGCAGGAAAGAGCCTGCTACGGACCACCGAACCCAACCAAGAGGGTCTGCATTCTAAAGTCTTCACCTGATACTTCAAAACGTAATAAGGCTGTGCACATCTAAAATATATTCTGAAAAACGCAAGCATAGGTGCACACTGAAAAGGTAATAGTATACATCTAACACAAATATCAGTGGCACACTAAAGACTAAGTAAAACCTCAAGGTATATAGGAATATTGGAAATGCATTACTACTAAGGAAAATATGAAAAACCTGGGACTCTTAGTTTACAGTATTTGATCAAAGACTGTATTAAGCTCACCTCCTAATAGCGTCAAGGGGATCCCAGAGCAGGTGAGTTTAATACAATCTTTGATCAAATACTGTAAACTAAGATTCCCAGGTTTTTCATATTTTCCTTAGTAGTAATGCCTTTCCAATATTCCTATATACCTTGGGGTTTTTTACTTAGTCTTTAGTGTCCCAAACTGATATTTTTTGTTAGATGTATACTATTGCCTTTTCAGTGTGCACCTATGCTTGCGTTTTCAGAATATATTTTAGTTTGTGCACAGCCTAATTACTTTTTTGTAGTCCATTTGAGATTGGCAATCTCATTGACTTGCTGCATTCAGCTGCCTCTTTTAAACCAGTGCAGGATAATCCAATTGCTAGTTCCTACCAGTCCCTGAAGTTGCAGTCTGGATTGACGCCTAATGAGGTAACATGTTTAGTGTAGGGACTCACCTGCTCTGGGATCCCCTTGACGTTTTGGTGGTGAGCTTAATACAATCTTTGATCAAATACTGTAAACTAAGAGTCCCAGGTTTTTCACCTGATACTTGGTGACATATGTGCTTGTGTTCCCGTTTGAACACAAGAACATCTCCAGAATCCGTCCATTTCTCACTGTGGAAACAACTCAAACTCTCATTGTTGCTCTTATTCATTGTGTCTTGATACTGTAACTCCCTACTGTTGGTCTTCCCCTCTGTAAACTCTCCCCTCTCCAATCTGTCCTAAATGCAGCAGCCAGGCTTGTCTTTCTTTCCAGCCGCTATACTGATGCCTCTACCCTGTGTCAGTCTCTGCACTGGCTGCCTATTCAGTACAGAATACAACATAAACTCATCACTCTCACACATAAGGCTCTCCACAGTGCTGCACCCCCATAAATCTCCTCCCTTATCTCTGTCTACCACCCTACCCGCTCTCCTCGCTTTGCTACTGATCTAAAGACTTCACTCCTCTCTCACCGAACCTCCAATGCCCGTCTCCAAGATTTTGCACGTATTGCACCAGTTCTCTGAACATGTTACCCCATGTGATCAGGCACACTCACAACCCTCACAGTTTTAAGTGCACTCTGAAAACTCATCTTCTTAGACAAGCCTATCAAAATCCCTAATTGTCAACCCCCCAAATTCTGTCAGAGATTCGTCACTTCCTGCACTTTGGCACCCACAGGCACTTATCTGTATATAGATGTAATGGTTGGGATGGCAGGTTCATCCACATTTTATGTATACTACCCCATATTTATGTAACATGGCTGGTCCATTGTAAACCAAGCACTTGTCAGCCTTTGTTTCACCCATACACCCTAATAGATTGTAAGCTCTTGCGAGCAGGGCCCTCACACCTCGTGTCTCATTTGTCAGTACCTTTTTTATAATGTAATGTCTGGTTTGTCTGTGCTTATTCCCTCTATATTGTAAAGTGCTGCGGAATATGTTGG
Organism: Phyllomedusa bahiana; assembly: GCA_025379985.1. Taxonomy (NCBI): domain Eukaryota; kingdom Metazoa; phylum Chordata; class Amphibia; order Anura; family Hylidae; genus Phyllomedusa; species Phyllomedusa bahiana. The sequence continues at coordinate 20,289 of JAODAL010014833.1, read as the reverse complement.
CGCTATATAAATAAAGATTATTATTATTATTATGTTTGATGCTGGACTTACATTAAACGACTGTCTGTTTGTTTTTGCTGATTTACTTTGCTGCTGAAAATAAAACCCTGAATTTTTCTTTGCAACCAACCTGCCTGTGCCTGCCTCTGTGACCGCTAATCCCACAATACTTATATATTTATTGAACCTTGACATTCTACCTGTATGTTACATGTATGTATGGTTTTATTCATTTATTGTAATTTAACTATTTCTTCACCAATGTTTGTATTCCCTATATCTTATGTGACGTCTGGCTTTGTAATTTAATTATATTTGTATGGTGGAAAATATTGTATATATTATAATACAATATTTCTATCACCTATTGGTTAGGTGTGCCACTGTATAGGACCTAAACGATTGTTACAGTCAGGGGCCTAACAAAAGACTCATAGGCCCGGGTGCAAAGCTTCAGCTTGGGGCCACCTCACCCCCAGACACCGTCTGTGGACCACTACTTTTCAACAACAGGTTCCCGAATTGAAGTGACGCTCCTCCTCTTCCCCCCAAAACATTTTTTCAATAAATAAATACAAATGATGTGGGGTGAACAAGGAAAAATGCTATTAACTGACTGACTGTATTCTGCGAGTCAGTAAGCATACAAGGGCGACATTATTATTACTACATCGTGACTAATACCATCATAATATTACTGACCAAACCAGTACACCAAGACCAATATTACCAATAACAACCATACACAGAGACCAAATAATACCCCACATACCACTACCATGTAGTGACTAATAGCATCATACTGACCAAATCAATATACCAAGACCAATAATATCAAAAACAATGTACAAAGACCAAATAATACCGAAACATCATGACCACTTATCACCACCATAAACAGTTTGAATAATACTATCATACTGTTATGGAATATAAACCATTACTATACAGTGGTAGATAACAGTGTACACATGCTCTGTATCCATATAAGTGGTTACAGTGCAGTTACATTTAGGGACTCACAGGTGATGAGTCGTTCTCTCTATACTTTCTTCATCCAGTCCAGACAATTATGATGTCTCTTCCGGCCACAATTTGTCCCTGAAGAATTTAATACACAAACATGTTAGACTCCAAACATTGAAAGCGCCCCCAGCCAATTATATATAATACACTCCATATAGTAGACAACCCCCCTATATTAGACAGGCGGATAGGAAGATGCTTCTTTTAGGTAGGTTAGACCTTAAAAAATAGATAAGTAGGCAGACTCTACCTATTAAGTAGGTAAAGGGCCCCTTCTAGTAGGTAGGTAAGTAGATAGGACCCCCTCTAGTAGATAGGTAAGTAGATAGAGCCCCTTCTAATAGATAGGTAAGTAGGTAGGGCCCCCTGTAGTAGATAGGTAAGTAGACAGGGCTCCCTTTAGTAGGTAGGTAGATACCCCTTCTAGTAGATAGGTAGATATGGCCACTTCTTGTAGGTAGACAGGTAAACAGGACCTCTTCTAGTAGGTAGGTAGGTAGATAGGACCCATGCCTGTAGGTAGCCAGGTAGATAGGGCCCCTTATAGTAGCTAGGAAGATAGGGCCCCTTCCAGTAGGTAAGCAGGTAGATAGGGCCCCTTATGGTAGGTAGGCAAGTAGATAGGGCCCCTTATGGTAGGTAGACAGATAGATAGGGCCCCTTGTGGTAGGTAGGCTGTGGGCCCCTCTGGTTCATGGACCCAGTTTCAAGTCATAATATTTGTATTGCAGATATTAATACTGAATATGTTGTACTAGTGTTTTTATGCAGTTTTTCATGCACATTTCCATGTGTTTTGGGTGTGTTTATACATCATAAAATATACCCACTATGCATTGAACAACAAAAACAACTGTAAAGTGGTTCCCATTTTGTGTAATCCCCACTGATCACTTATTATATAAGAAATATAATTAGTCTCCCGAAAGAATTTAATTGCCATCCAAATTTCCATAATGTGTATTTCTTTAAGAAAATAATTTGAGTCCTTTCCAATTCTTTTTGTTTTGAGAAAATCATATTGAAAAGTTTTATCACCATTTTAAACTTCTAAATAACCCTTCATGGTTAGGGTATTTATTAACACAGTGTTTAAAGTTTTACCATTTTTTCTTGCATTTTTAACCTTAAAACCCCCTTGAAGGATTGGCTTCCAAAAGGGGAGGGCTCTCACCCTTTCCATAATGCCTTTGTGTAACATTGGTTCCAGGTTTTTGCAAAAAGAATTTAAATTTCAAATTAGAAGTGCGGCCTCTAAGAGGGACACCTTTCGAGAAAATTTTGCCCTCAAAAGCCACTACTTGCTGTCCCCTTACTACCCCCCAAAAGGCTGGTTAGGGAGAGTGATGCTGTTTAAATTCCTCTTGGCCTGTTAAGGGGAAAGAAACGGGGATGGTTGGATCCAAATATCTCTCACCCCTTTTCCATTGCCGTTTTTTCCAGCTTGGATAGAATGATGTTAAGGAATTCCATGAAGTTTTGAAACCCATATTGGTGGGGTATAAGAACTTTAACCAAATTAAAATGGCGGGCCCATTGGCACCAATAAATAACGGTGTTTGGGGCCTAAACTACTAATTGAACCCCGGTGGGCCCCCCCCAGCCGCGGTGGGCCCCGGAGGCAGTGTCGTCGCTCCCCGGGGCCCGGCCGCGCATCCGGTCACTGACCGCCCGGGACCTGCGTCCCGAGCGCCCAGCGACCGGCCCGGGAGTTGGGGACTAATGTCCCCGGCTCCCGGGGGTGGCGCTCGTCTCTGCTGATCGCCCTGGCAGGCTGTTGTATTTTAAACTATCTAAGGGGGCCCTGGCTACTAATGGGGGACCTGACTATTAAGGAGGGCCCTGGCTACTAATGGGGGCCCTGGCTATAATGGGGGCCCTGACTATTAAGGGGGGCCCTGGCTACTAATGGGGGCCCTGACTATTAAGGGGGGCCCTGGCTACTAATGGGGGGGCCCTGACTATTAAGGGGGCCCTGGCTACTAATGGGGGCCCTGGCTACTAAGGGGGGCCCTGGCTACTAATGGGGGCCCTGGCTACTACTGGGGGTCCTGACTATTAAGGGGGGCACTGGCTACTAATGGGGGCCCGGCTACTAATAGGGGCCTGACTATTAAGGGGCACTGGCTACAATGGGGGCCCGACTACTAAGGGGGGCCCTGGCTAACCCTTTAAGGGGGCCCTGGCTACTAAGGGGGGCCCTGGCTACTAAGGGGGCCCTGGCTACTAATGGGGCCCTGGTCAAACTGTAAAGGGGGCCCTGGGTACATAAAGTGGGCCCTGGCTACTAAATTGGGGCCCTGACTACTAAAGGGGGGCCCTGGCTACATAAAGGGGGACCCTGGCTACATAAAGGGGGGCCCTGACTACTAAAGGGGGCCCTGGCTACATAAAGTGCGGCCCTGGCTACTAAATGGGGGCCCTGACTACTAAAGGAGGGGCCCAAACTATTTGGCTTTACTAAAGGGGGCCCTGGGTACTACCTAGATGGGCCCTGGCTACTAAAGGGGGCCCTGGCTTCATAAAGGGGGCCCTGACTACCTAAAGGGGGCCCTGCCTACCTAAAGGAGGGCCCTGACTAACTAAGGGAGCCCTGCCTACCTAAAGGGGGCCCTGACGAGCTAAAGGGGGCACTGAATACCTAAAGGGGGCCCTGACTACCTACACACTAGCTAAAGGGGGCCCTGACTACCTACACACTAGCTAAAGGGGGCCCTGACTACCTACACACTAGCTAAAGGGGGCCCCTAACTACCTGTATACTACCTAAATGAGACCCTTAACTGCCTGTATACTACCTAAAGGAGACCCCTAACTTGCCTTTTATACTACCTAAAGGAGGCCTTAACTGCCTGTTTTAGTACCTAAAAGAGACCCCTAACTGCCTGTATACTTTTTAAAAAGGGAGGCCCTAATTGCCTGTATACAAACCTAAAGGGAGTCCCTAACTGCCTGTAAAACTCCTGCAATATCTCCAGGGGGTTAGTCCTTTCCCCCCCCCTCCAACCCCTCAGGATACTAGGCCTGTAAGTTATGGCATGTACCCCCGCTCTCCCAACCACCCTGGGCAGTTTGTACAGAGGTGGGAATGGGGTAAAGAGGTGCTGGAAAATTGAGATTCTAAAGAAATTTGTGTTAATTTCTGCAGGGATGAGTTGTGGCCGGGACAAGTCATCATGGCGGGCGGAAAAAGGATGCAGAAGAAAAGAGAATAAGAAACGACTCAAGGAAGGAAGAGAACGACTCATCAGATAAGACGTTTCCGGTGAGTCCCCTGATTTCAGGGTTATTTTACTTCTATATTGGATCAGTGCTGTATTCACTGTAATGTGACCTGAGCTGGGGGTCTGACCTCTATGTTGGTTCCATATAGCAGTGTTTGTAGGTTATAACCTGAGCTGGTGTCTGACCTCTATGTGGTCTCTATATGGCGGGTTGTAGGTTAACCTGGAGCTGGGGGTCTGACCTCTATGTGGTCTCTATATAGCAGTGTTGTAGGTTATACCTGAGCTGGTGTCTGATCTCTATCTCTATCTCCAACGGACCTCTAATCCCTGATGAAGCCAGGTTATCTGGCGAAACATGTCGGGCAGGTAAGATAGGACGTTTTAAATTGTGATTTCTCACCTCTGTCTACAAGTGTCACCCGCTGCAGGGGTTCCCCAAGGGGGGCCTTATTGTTCTGTGTCCATGAGATTAGGGGCGACTGCCCAAGTAGTAGGGTTGGGATCACATTCCCGGGGCTATACTTTGCTATAGATATAAGGCTCTCCTGTTAATAGGTGGTGCTCCCCCCAGACTTGGATAATAGAAAGGGAGTTTAATCCCTCTTTCAGAAGCAAAAAGGTTAAATTATGAGGTTAGAAATCAGGTTTTTAAATAGTGTGCATAGAGGTTAAGAGTTATACATAATAAAAGTTACGTTTAGTGTTTTACAAATAGAGAACTGATAGAGTTTAAGTTTGCCTATGGCAAAATAGTAAATATATGGATCTCTATGTGGTTTTCTATAAAGGCAGTGTTGTAGGTTATACCTGAGCTGGTGTCTGACCTCTATTTTTGGTTATCCTCTTTATATTGGCCGGTGTTGTAGGTTATACCTTAGCTGGTGCTGACCTCTATGTGGTCTTTATATGGGTGGGGTTTTTAGGTTATACCTAGCTGGTGTCTGACCCTATGTGTGTCTTTATATGATGGTGTTGTAGGTTATACCTGAGCTGGTTCTGACCACTATGTGGTCTCTATAAGGTGGTGTTGTAAGGTTTATACCTGAGCTGGTGTCTGACCCTATGTGGTCCTATATGGGGTGTTGTAGGTTATACCCGAGCTGGTGTCTGACCTCTATGTGGTCTCTATATGGCGGTGTTGTAGGTTTTAACTGAGTGGTGTCTGAACCACTATGTGGTCTCTATATGGGTGTTGTAGGTTATACCTGAGCTGGTGTAGACCTCTATGTGGTCTCTATATGGCGGTTGTAGGTTAACCCGAGCTGGGTCTGACCACTATGTGGTCTCTATATGGCGGTGTTGTAGGTTATACCTGAGCTGGTGTCAGACCTCTATGGGTCTCAAAATGGCAGTGTTTGTAGGTTACACCTGAAGCTGGTGTCTGACCTCTATGGCCTCTATATGCGGTTGTTGTAGGTTATATTGGCATTAGTATAGTGGCAGGGTACATGTGTCCCTGATTGTAAGAGTGAGGGAACACCTAACCCTGTGATAGGAGTTAGACTTATACTTTCCTGCTGGTGTTTATTTTAGAAGGTGGTGAGGTGCGTGACCAAGGGAAATATGGAGGGGTATATTGTATGTGGACTATTGGAGGGGGATATTGTATGTGAGTGAAGGAGAATATTGTATGTGGGTGGAGGGGGATATTGTATTAGGGTGGAGGGGATATTTTATTGGGTGGAGGGGGTGATATGTATGTGGGTGGGGGGATATTGTGATGTAGGTGGAGGGGATATTGTATGTGGGTGGAGGGGGATATGGATGGAGCTACTTAGCCCTGTGTCTATGATATGCTAGACTGACAGACGTGTGAGACAGACAGATATGTGACTCACTTGATATTGTACTACACAATACAGTCCTTTTTTACACACTGTATTATGTGGTAAAATGGGCGCATTTATGTCCGAGAGGCCGGTAATATTTTTACGTACAGTATGGTAGGCCCCCGAGACCAACTCCCCTGTGGGCCCCAGAGCCCCTAGTCCGACACTGGGTCACAGTGCAGGCAAGAAACACTGCAGTGTCCCATAACTGGGGTTTTCAATTTGCTTAATAATCTGCTGTGCGAATTTGCAGGTATTCACCTGCAGTTCCACGTAGCTGATAATAGCGCTAATTAAAAAAAAAAACAGTTATGGGGTATTGCTAAAGTTCTTGGCTGCACCGGGACCACACTGTAACTGCTCCATGTATTCGTACCTTATCTCTGGAATGCTGATGAAAGCAAATGTAAGTATATTTGGGGGTTTGCTTTCTTTAGGCAGCTGTAGCCTATTTTTATTTTTTCATTATAAGTTTTACAACCCCTTTAAGCAGCAAAGATGGGATACATAGTTCTGTCATGGAGCAAATCTTCCACACAGTCATTCAGACTAACAGACAACCACCATTAATTTTACCCACAAAGAAAAGAGACATTTCTAAACCTGGATAAGAAAGACTACATAAAACCATCAAAGGCAGAGCACCTCATAAGTATGTTTTTTCCTAACTGGTAAGGTGAGAAAGAAACTTGCACACTCATGTAGTTTGTGTGCAGGAAGTAACAATACCACTGTCTGTAGAGTAGAGCTGTGGGTGTACTAATCACCATCTGGTCACCTGTACATTCATAAAGGCCTTTCCCAGTATTCTGGGATGCGGGAAAAATTCAAAAGAAGGTGAGAACCCTGCGCATTTATCCTATGAGCCCAACCATAGAGTATTCTGTCAGTCTATGAACTCTATAACAGCTGTTAGGACAGCTATAGCTAAACTTGTGTCCATGCTGGGAAGAACAAAATAGTCATAATATTGCCATGTATCTTCAGGACCCAGTTTGTTAGCTTTGCGTTCAGAGCATAATGTTGTCTATAAAAAGCAAATCAGCAAGTGACCCGCTGACAGTCCGTGTACCAAGTAAACATGTTGCTCTACACAAGTATAAAAGAGCTCCGTGTTGACAAAGGCTCAGTTCTATTGTGAAGTCACCTATGAAATAGCTATATATGATTAATCAACTTTTATTTTCAGGTTTCTTCATCTAGCTGACGACTTTACAGATTTCCACTTGGATAATCTTTTAAAGGGACTTCAGCAATAGGTTTGTAATTACATCTCTCAATGACATACTCAGTGCTTCAGGATGAAGGAAAGATTGCAGTTCCTTCACATTGTTGAAAAACAAATGTGTTCTTCTATTCTGAGTCATCTAATAAGTGCACGCCTGGTTTATTTTTATTATATGGGATATCCAAAACCCTGCGCTATTTATTTACTTATTTATAGATCAGATATAGGAAAACAGTGGCGTTGGTTGAAATTATGCAAAATGTTTTCCAATATTAGATTTACTTTTAAAAGAATATCCCGAAATGGGTCCCTGCCATCTTAAAAACAGCTTGCTGCTGTCTATTACACTGCAGATAAATGCATAAGAAAGGGGTGTCAGTCATTTTTACCATATCAGCACTTTTTTTAATTATTATTTATGCTCACTATGGTCTACACTAGAGATGGGCGAATTTCTCAAAAATTCGGTTCGCCGAATTTTCCGACAAAATCCGTTTCGTCCCGAATTACTTTGGGATGAATCGCGTTAAAAAACAGCTATTTCCTGGCTGCACAGTGCCTGTAGGGTGTTGTAGAACATTGTGCTATGCTTAAATATGCAGAGGGAGCTTGGTTTGGTCTTTGTTTTAGTATGACACGCACATGACTGCTGCCACTATTAGAATCACTTCACCCTTCAATTCCCTGGGCACTTACGGGGGCAAAACTGACCAAAAAACTGAAGCGGGAACGCAGCCTGACAAGGTAATGTCAGTGCCAGCTGGAAAAAAACAAGCTGAGGGCTAAGATCCTACGATAGCGTGAAAGAACACAGAAGTAGGTTACCGGAGCCGCCACAGATCGCAACACAGTAAGGAGACGTCACAGCAGGAGTCACCCTGCGAGGCCACAGCATCCGGTGTCATCTACCGGCCATGTGTTGACCACACACTAGGTCATACACTTTCTCCCAGATGGCATCTGAAAACCCCAGCCACGAGTCGGTGGGTTTTTCACAAAAAAAACCCTATTTGGGCCATGGCCCAGGAGCAGGTGAGGGGTCTCACCTGTTTTTAAAACCCACTTGCCCTGTTCGTTTCCCCACACCCGGGAAGAACAAACTATGTGCTGGGGCCCTTCTGTCCCCATTTTTACATGAGGCAAATTTTTTGGGGAAACCGGGGGCCAGCAAAGAAGGGGGGAAGCCCTTCCGCTGCTTCTTGCCCCCCCCCTTTTTTGCCCCAACCCCCGGGAAAGCTTTCCGTTTTCTCTAAAGTTTTAGGGACAGGGGAGAAGAGGGAGGATTTGGAGGGAAGACAATCTGGGATCGGGGGAAACAGTAGGAGTGAAGGGTCTGGGCCGGAGAGGGTTAAAGTTGGGGTTCCATCAGCTTTACTGGGGGTTTTTTGAAAGCCTTTGTGATCCCTAGGGAAGGACGAAGCCAAACAGTGTACAAAGGGTTCTTTCATTATCAGGGGGGAAAAAAGAAAAAGGGGGGAAAAGGCTTGCGTGTCAGGCACCCCAAAAAAGTCGGTAGTGTGGCCGGGATTCAGCCGGGGGGTTTCCCCCCAGTGCGGGGTTTTGGGGGACCCAAAGGGGCCAACGATTTGGGACTACCCCTTTGGGGGGCCCCCGAAAGTGGGGGGACAGGGGCTCACCGGGGTCAGCAGGGGGTTAAAAATTTTAAAAGTCAGTGCGGAGCTTTGGGGGTTTAAAATTAACCTACTCGGGGGTTTGTGCCGGGTTTTTTGAAAAAGACACCAGAGGGGGGGAAAACATAACTATATGTAAACTGGGGGCGAAATTTTAAATGGGGGCCAGAGACCCAAAACTTTGGCCCCCAGGGGCCCTGCACCAAAATCAGGGCAGTTTTCATCATAGTGTTTCAGATTTTGGTGGTCCACCCTGCCAACAACAGCAGCACCCAAAGGCCCCGGGGCATTGCTAGGCCTTAAAATTTCGGGGCCCCAATGCCCAAAAATCAAATCCCTGCTCCCACCGAATTTTTTTCAGCCCCAACGGGGCCCAGCAGCACCCGGGGCCCATGCCTCTTTCAAACCGGCCCCAGATTTCTTCTGACCCTCGGCACTTTTGGTGCCAGCAGCGTTTTTCAAAAAGGAGGGCCGTTTTCCCTTTCTAGCCTTTCCCAAAAGGGCCCAGAAGCTGACCGTGCTCCTGCCCCAAAGGTTTGGTTTGGAAATTTGCAGCCCCTCCCTTTTAAAGTGGTGGGACTCTGAAATTTTTTAAAAAGGGCCCCATTTAACGATTTTTGTTGATCCAAGTGGACAGGAGTTTTTTCCCCCTGGTGGGGGAAAAGTCAAAACAGGGAGGAAATGTTTCGGGGTTTAAATGCAATTTGTCATCGATTTTTTTTTTTTTTATTTTTCCGCGAAAACTAAAAATTTTAAAACCCCATTGTGACAGCGATGAAAAAAACATGGGGGTCCGCGCTGCTTTAGGGGGGAGCGCTGACCCCATGCTCCCTGCATTGGCATACATGTTCAATTATTTTGTTAAGTCTTAAAACCATCTGCAAGACTTTTCTTTTTAAAAATGGACGGGGAAAACTTTTGCATGAATTACCCGTTTTTTTACACCCCAAGGCACACCTCCTTTATGTTTGCAGTGGCGCCCCGGCCCCAGCAAAAAAGGGTTTAAATGAAATTTTTCCAAAACTTTGGAATTTCCCCAGCCCCCCATATGGGGGAAAGGGAACTCTTTTGAACAAGAAAAAGGGGGAAATTAATGTTTTTATGTTTGATCCAAGCGGGACAGGATTTAAACCCCCTTTTGTGAAATTTTTAATGTGGGGCCAGTGGCGGCTCTTTGCGTGAAAATTGCCGTTTTGTTCGGCCCTTTCTTCGGACACGTTTTTTTTGCCCGGGTGCCGGGGACTACGGGTTTTTAAATTTGAAAGTCTTTTCCCGGGGCTTCTTTTGTTTTTCCGGGACAGCGGTGGGTGGACCCCCACGGGGACCACCGAAAGGGGATGGCAATGGGCCACCCCAAGGGAAGGGGGGTCTAAGTAGGCCCCTGGTTTTCACCAGAGCCCACCTAAAGCGGGAGGGAAACTTGCTGGGCCCGGGGGGTTACCAGGTCGTACCCCTGATGTGATTTTGCTTTTTGGGTGGCACCCGGGTTTTAGCATGGTCCCAAAATTCGAAAGGGGCAAAACTCGGGGGAGTGGGGACAGGGGGTTGGGCCCGGGAAACGGTCAGGACAGGGGGCCGGTTTTCCGTGGTAAATGGGCGAAGGCAAGAGGTGGGTTTCACAGTTTATGACAGCGAGGCTGAGGAAAAATGCTTTCTCTATAAGTCAAAAGATTATTATTATTTATTTATTTTTTTAGTGGAGGGCCCGGTTGGGGAGGAGCCTTTTACATTACAAATCCCAGTAATCCACAGCTTTCAAAATTGGACCTAGTTTAATAGTTCGGCAAAACTTTTCCTTTATCACCTGTTTTAAATCTGTTAAATGAAAAAATTGGGACGTTTATAAACTTCTTTTTTTAAACCATTTGAAATCTGTGTGGTGTAATTTGTTCCACCGGTAGAAAGGGGGAGGGCCTCCAAAAAGGACCCTTGTGTTTTTATTTTCCGTAATTTGGGACATACGTTTTCACTTTCCCTTCATAGAAGAAGTTCATAAAAAAGCCGTTTTTTTAAGAAATTTGCTTTTGTTCGTTTTTGTTCTCCCCCCTTTCCCCCAGTTTTGTATTGAATTCAATAAACAATGGCACAAATGCAAAAATAAGCATTTTAAAAATCCCTGTAGTTATGGTCTCCTTCAGGTTCAAGTTCCATACGTTTGAATTTAAACCCAAACTGGTTTTAACCCGGGAAAATGGATTAAAAACCACCACGTTTATACTTTCTTTGAGTATTTGTTTTTTTCCCCCTTGCTGTCCTTCCCAATGGTCTTGGTTTTGGCGGGTAAACCGCTCGCCCCAAAAACCTCCCATGCCCTTTTCCCACATCAATACGCAAGAAGCAGGGGATGTCGCCCCACCTTTCGTTCCCAAGTAGCTGTGATTGCCCTTTAAAAATTTTTCCCTCCTCACTTTTATATTTGGCGTTTGACCCCCCGCCCCATTTTTTTTCGGGCTGAAGGCCCCAAAATGGGAAAGGGGCAGGTTGGGGGACAGGGGGGGGGCCCTTTTTACGGGACTACAATAGCAAAAACGCTTACTTAACCCTGGGATTTTACAATTGGGCAAAAGAAAGGGAGCACCCAAAAATTAACTGGTTGTGGGTTTTTTTAAAACGTTTGTGTTTTTTTACTGTTAAAAAAAGAGAAACAGTTTAAATTTAAAACCTTTTCGGATTTTAAATTTGCAAACAGGAATCCCCGGGAAAAATTTTTGTCTTTGGTGTTCCCAAAAACACCGTTTTTTTTTGACTGATTTACAAAGCACAAACGGGTTTAAATTTAAACCCTTTTTGGATATAAATTATGCAAACCCCCATTTTTTTTAAAGGGTTTACAATAGCACAAACACCCCTTTTAAATTTAAACCCTTTGGATATAAAATTTAAATGTTTTACAGGAAAAAATTTATTTTCCTTTCCCTTTTTAAAAAAAACACCGTTTATTTTACGGGAACTCCCAATGCAAAACACGTTTTAAAAAAAACCCTTGGATTAAATTGCGCAAAAGAAATGAGCACCCAAAAAAAAAGGGTATTTTGGAAATGTTAAAACCCCCCCAATTTGTTTTAGTATGTGGCGTTTTTAAAACCCTTTGAATTTTACTGATTTACAAAAGCAGAAAACGCTTTTTTTTAGCCTTCGGATGGGAAAAAATTTTTGCAAAACGGCAATAAAGCAGGAAAAATTTGTCTTTTGGGTTGGAAAAAACACGTTTATTTTTATTTGGGATTTACAATACCCACAAACACGCTGAATTAACCCTTGGATTATAAATTGCACAAAAGAAATGAGTAGCCAAAAAATTTTAAAGGGGTATGTGGCGTTTAAAACGCTGTGAAATTTTTATGATTACAAAAGCAGAAACACGTTTAAATTTAAACCCTTTCGGTTTAAAAATTATTTTTTAAAAGGAAAATCCCCCAGGAAAAATTTTTCCCCTTTTGGCCCTTTTCCCCAAAAAACCCCGTTTCTTTTTACGACTGAAAAAAAGCAGAAAAAAGGGTTTTCTTTAAAAACCTTGGGGTTTATAAATTTTTTCTACAGGATTTCCCCAGGAAAAAATTTTGTTTTTTGGCGTTGAAAAACACCTTTTATTTTTACTGAAAAAAAAGGACATAAACCCCTTTTTTAAATTTAACCTTTGGATTTTTTAATTGGGGAAAAAAGGGAAATGAGCAGAAAAAAATTTAAACCTGGATGTGGGTTATTAAAACCCCTTTTTTCTTTACGGGATTTAAGAAGCAGAAAAAAAGCTTAATTTAACCCTTGGATTATAAATTGCGCAAAAGAAAAGGGACCCCAGCAAAAAAATTAAACTGGTATGTGGATTGTAAAAACACCTTTTTCTTTTACTGAATAAAAACAGAAAAACAGATTTAGAAACCCTTGGATTTTTCAAGGTGCTCCAAAAATTTTTTACAGATAGCTTTTTAAATGTATATGCGTTTTGGAATTGGCGAAAACACTGGATTTTAAATTTTCCAATAACCCACAAAATCAAAATTGGGAAGGGGAAAAAGAAAGCAGTCTTGGGGAAAAGCTGTAAACCCCCCAAAAATTTTCGTGTATTAAAGTTTTTTTATTTTGTGTGAGTTCTCAGTTTACTGCAGCTGCAGCAGGGCCCAAAGAGAGAGAAGTGTGAGCTGCCAGCTTTCGGGGTGCAGATTTTATTTTAGGGGGGGGGGTGGTCCCTCCAAACCCCGGGGGTCTCTGTTTGGGCCCTTCCCTTCTGCCCCTTTGTCATTTGGGATGTTGCTTTTTCCTCCAGAGTTTTTTGGGCCCCATGTAACCCCATGTCCCTTGCAGCCTTTTTTATAAATTTTAAAAAAACACGTTTTTTCCCCGCAAATTTCCCCAAAAAACATCGACTTCTTTTCAAAACCCGAATTTTTCCGGGAAATTCAAAACAAAGGGCCATTTCGTTAAAAACCCAATTGCCCTTCTCTTAGTTACACGTATGAGCCACATGTATAAAAACCTGTCAAATGTCTAAAACTCACTTTGTTGCCCATAGCAAACAATTTCCAGAATCCCCCTTTTTTTTCTTTTTGGTGCTTGGGAAAATGGGGGGGGGGCCCCACTTTTGGTTGTTTTTAGGGGACAAAACAAAATTTGGGTTTTAGACGGGGACAGATTTCCCATACTTTGGGGCCCTTTTATTTATAGATTTTGGGGAGATTTGGGACCTTTTATTTCCTATTTTGTCTTTATTTTGCTGTCTTTTAAAAGTGGAGGGGGGTTTTCTGTTTTTTCAGAGGAAGGGGTTTTGCGGTTATGTGTTTTCAATTTGTTGGGGGTTTTTAAAATTGTAAAGCCTTTTAAACCCTTAAGGTCTTAAGTTTTGGGGAAACTTGGTTTCAAGCCCTATTTTTCAAATCTTACATGTTTCACTTTTTCAGAGATTGTGTTTTTAATGCTTTTACCTATCCATGGAATATTGAGACAGTTTTCTAATGACACATTGTGCTTTAAGTTAATTTTGTTCACTACAATCTTTGTTTGCTTGTGAAAAACATCAAAATGTTGTAAAAATTTGATTTGAAAAAAATGTACCATTTTCAAAATGTAAAAATGTTTGCAGGCAAGACAGATAGTCATACCAACCAAGAAGTAAATTAAGTGCCAAGCAAAAGGGTAACATCATTTTTTAATCATCTTTTTTAGGAAATTAGGAGGCTTTTAAGTTAAGTAACAAATGTTAACATTGTCAATAAAATTTGCAACATGGATGTTTTACGGACCAGTCCAGTTCTGAGGTGGGTTTCAGGGGCCTGTATTTTATGCACACCCTATAAATATGCACTCCATTTAAGAAACTGCACCCCTCAAGGTATTCAGTACAGCATTTATAAGCCTTTAGATGCCTCACAAAAATTAAAGCAACGAAAAGCTGAGTTTTCAAAATTAATTTTTTTGCCTGTTTTCAATTTTAATACTTTTTTACTGGAGCACAGTGAATATGAATAGAGAAACGCAAATCAGTATTGATTCCCCTGATTCTGCTGTTTTTAGAGATATCCCATACGTGGCCCTAATGTGCTATTTGACTCAAGACAACCCTTCAGAATAGGGGGCGCACGGTCGGTACAATTACAACCAAATCGATAGTTTTTTATGTTTTACTACTTTTTTACTATAGAAATGAGTTTGTAAAAAAATATAGGTTTTTTTTATGTTATCATGGTCTGATAGCCATAACTTTTTTATTTTTCTGTATATGGAGCTGATTAAGGCTTTGTTTTTGTGGGATGAGCTGACATTTTCATTGGTACCAATGGTACAGGTTCATGTGACACTTTGATTGCATTTTATCAAGATTTTTGGAAGGCAGAATGAACAAAATACAGCAATCCTAGTAGTGCTTTTTTATTTTTTAACAGCTTGTGGTATAAATGACATGTTAACTTTACTCAGCAGGTCGATAAGATTACAGTGATGCCAAATTTATATATTTTTTAAGCTTTACTGCTTTCACACAATAAAACACTTTTATTTAGAAAAGAAAACAAGATTTTGCATTGTCATAGTCTGAGAGTCTCTGTGTATGTAGCTGTGTAGGGGCTTGGTTGTTGGGGGATGAGTTGACATTTTCATTGGCACCATTTTGAGTGACACTTGACTTTTTGATCGCCTTTTAATCCATTTTTGGGAGGTAAAATGAAGAAAATCAAGCAATCCTGGTAGTGATTTTTATTTTTTTACAGACCTCACCATGCAGTAAATGTAACATGTTAGTTTTACTTTGCTGGGCTATACAATTACGGCAATACCCAATTTGTATCATTTGTTTTATGTTACAATAATTTAAAAAAAAATTATTGTGCGAAACAACATTGCTCTTTTCTGATAAACAAAGCGCTAGAAGGGCTTTTTTGCAAGAGTAACTGACATTTTCATTGGTACCACTTTGAGGTTTATATGACTTTTTTATCACTTTAAATTCCATTTTTATTCAGCGGGATGAACAAACTCATAATTCTGCCCTTTTTTCTTTACAGCGTTCATTGTGCAACTTTAATAACATGACATATTTATAGGGTTGGTCATTACACATGCGGCAATATTAAACATGCATACTTTTTAAATTTTTTTCAGTGATAAGCATTTGTAATGGGTAGAGTTCGGTGTATGTGTTTTACTGTATTTTTTATTTTTTATTTTTCACACTCTTACTTTTTATTTTTTCCCTTGTCCCAATATGGAACTATTCTCAGCGATCATAAGATCTCTGGTATAATACATTATAGTACATGTCTGTACTACAATATTTTATGTCAACTGTTATTCTGCCTGTCAAGCTATGCTTTCCATTTGGGCCTGACAGGACTACATCATAGATGACCTGGAGGCCATGGTTAGCACCCGGTTGTCATGAGAACCATAGGCACCCTAAGATCAATGTGCGGGGATGCCAATGGAAAACAGAGGGAACTCCCTTCCTCTTACCTAAGAAAAGAAGAAAACCCTTATATAAAATACAAACTTTTATTTAATCCCTTACTGACATTTGACGTACCCATACATCAAGGTCGGGTAGGGGTTTCCTCAACTTGAGCTCCGGACACAGGGGATTAACCCCTCATTATCACGACCGATCATGGTCGCAACAATGAAGTTGCAGGCAGAAGGAGAGAGCCCCTCCTGCCTGCAATCGGCGCAGTGTGCGGCGCTCTGCGCCACTCACTAGTTTACAAAAGCATCCGGGCTGTCAGGCAACATCACCATGCCCACAATGCATTGTGGGCATGGTGATTGACAGTCACCATTGAGACCAGTACACAGCATTACTGCTGTGTGCAGGTCTCCTATGTAAAAGCTGATACAAATCCCCTATGGGGAAAAGTAAAAAAAAATGTAAAAAAGTAAAAAAAAGTTAAAAAACTTAAAACACAAACACAAAAAATAAAATAAAAACACGTACACCCCCCTTTTCCCCTTTACAAACACCAATCGCAAAAAAAAAATCAAAAATAAATAAAGCACCCATATTTGGTATCACTGCATGCGTAACCCACCCTACAAATATGTCACGTTAATTAACCCGTATGGTGATCGCTGTAAAAAAAAGTCACAGAACTGCGATTTTTGTTCATCGCGCAGCACATAAAATGGAATAAAAAGTGATCAAAAACTGATATAAATGCCAAAGAGGTGCCAATTAAAACGTCAGTTCATCCCACAAAGAAAAGACCAAAAACAACTCTGTATAGGAAAAAATGAAAAAAGTTATAGCTATTAGAAGACAGTGATGCATAAATTTTGTTTTACACAATAAAAACACTTTAAAAAAAAAAAAAGTGCTTCCACATAGAAAACTATATAATTTGTGTATCGCTGTAATTGTATCAACCCACTGAGTAGAACTAACTTGTCACGGATACTGCACGGTGAGCGCTGTTAAAATAAAAAGACACTGCTAGGATTGCAGTATTTTCTACACCCTGCCTTCCAAAAAAGGGATTTAAAAGTGATCAAAAAGCCTTGTTCTCCCAAAAATAATACCAATTCAAACGTCAGATCATCCCACAAAAAACAAGCTGATATACAGCTCCGTACACAGAAGAATAAAAAACTTATGGCTCTCAGACTATGGCAATGCAAAAACGTGGTTTTCTTTTTGAATAAAAGTGTTTTTATTGTGTAAAAGCAGTAAAACATAAAAAAAATACAAATTGGGTATTGCAGTAATCGTATCGACCTGCTGAGTAAAGCTAGCTTGTCATTTGCATCACACGGTGACCGCTGTAAAAAATAAAAACACTATGAGGATTGCTGTATTTTGTTCAAAACTCCTCACAATAACCGTAATAAAAAGTGATCAAAGCGTCATATGCACCCCGTAATGGTACCAATAAAAGCATCAACATATCCCACAAAAAACTAGCCCATAGACATCTCCATATACAGAAAAATAAAAAAGTTATGGCTGTCAGACTATGACGACATAAGAATGCAATTTTTTATAAAAGCATTTCTATTGTATAAAAGTAATAAAACATAAAAAACTGTATAAAATTTATATCATTGTAATTGTACCGAACCGCATGGTGAAGTTATCCAGTCCTTTATCCCGCACGGCGAACACTGTAAAAATGAAGCTCAAAAAACAATGGTAGAACTGCATTCCCTCCCCCACCTCCCCATTTTCATGGCCCAATGCTAAA
Organism: Phyllomedusa bahiana; assembly: GCA_025379985.1. Lineage (NCBI taxonomy): Eukaryota > Metazoa > Chordata > Amphibia > Anura > Hylidae > Phyllomedusa > Phyllomedusa bahiana. Next base: position 2,688 of record JAODAL010014833.1, on the reverse strand, counting down.
AAAAACTATGGAACACCTGTGCACCCAAAATGCACAATATACCCATAGATGAGATCCATGAGGGGTGTTGAATCCAAAATGGGGCGACTTCTGGAAGGTTTCACCTGTTCTGGTACTTTGGGGGCTTTGCAAATACGACATGGCACCCACCAAATTCTGCGTTCCAAAAGCCAAATAGCGCTCGCTCCCTTGTACGCCCTGCCATACAACCAAACAGCAGTTTACACCCACATATAGGGTATTGCCGAACTTGGAAGAAATTGCACATTTTGGAAAGCTTTTTTCCAGGATTCCATGTAGAAATTAAAATTTTCAGCTAAAATTGCAGATTGTTGGAAAAAAGCTATTTCTTTTTCATGACTATTCATAGTAAAATTTATATCCCTGTTTAGGAATATAAGAAATTCATTGACACTATTGGTTGTGCCCTCCCAGATAAACAGGAGATCATCTATATCAGTGTTTCTCAACTCCAGTCCTCAAGACTAGTGTTGAGCGATTTTTATCGACAAAGTTGAAATCGGCAAGGTTTTTATGGTGATCGAAATTTCCAGATCATGCGATAATTAAGGTTAAAATCTGTGCTCATCTATTAAGATCGCGCCTTTTTCGGCGCTTCCTGTAATTTTGGCGGCAGCAAATGAGATTACAGAATAGAGCAGGGTGAGATGTGTGTGCGACGTCATAAAGTGGGATGTGTATGGTTGCGATTGGCGGGAAAAATCACATGACCTGTTTTACCATAGAACAGCGTTTCATGTTTCAGCCTCAGTGTCTCTCAGCGTCTCATAGGGAGAGGACCTGCGCTCTGCCTGTGGCCAAACACCCTCAGCGAAATTAGTCTATTTCTGCACAGAAAAAACCTCTACTATTAGCTGTGATCCTTCCATTAGTTAGATTAGAGATTTGAATATTTTATGTAGTTAGCTATATAATTTTAACGCACCATCTACCGCTGTAAATTCACGGCGGTGGGAGGGGGGGGGGGGGCCCCCGAGGGCGAACACAGACAAGCTCTATCTATAAAGAACACTGGATAAAGTTCACCAAAACTTAGTGTAGACATTGTAGTGGAATATCTTTATTATTAACAGTTTGCTATTGAAATTTTTCTGGATATTGGGGAGCCTGAACTTATTTGGATAACATCATTTCTAGTAACTGCAGGTCTCTTTGTTAGCTGCAAACTCCACTTTATTATCGTATACATTTCAGATAGGTGTTCATTTTAAATTTTTTAAACCATTACACCTGTGACTGTGGATATATCCACCTTGCAGTTAAATTACAATCCAGCAATCTTGTAGTCAGCACAGGTTGTTTGTTGCCAAAAATACCGTGTATCGTACGAAAACATCACAGTTACGTGTTTTTTGACTTTTGCGCACCCAGCATTGTTCATTGACGCAGATATACGTAAATCTTAAAACAGCAATTTAAATTCACCTGTGGTGAATTGAAAGGTGCAAAAAATACCGCTTATTATACCAAAACATAACAGTTACGTGTTTTTTGACTTTTGCGCACCCAGCATTGTTCATTGACGCAGCATCTACGTAAATCTTAAAACAGCAATTCTATATTCACCACAGGTGAATTGAAAGGTGCAAAAATACCGTTTATTATATCAAAAAATAAAATATACGTGTTTTTTGACTTTTGCACACCCAGCATTGTTCATTGACGCAGCATATACGTAAATCTTAAAACAGCAATTCTATATTCACCACAGGTGAATTGAAAGGTGCAAAAATATCGTTTTTATACCAAAAATAACAGTTACGTGTTTTTTGATTTTTGCACACCAGCATTGTTCATTGACGCAGCATCTACGTAAATTTTAAAACAGCAATTCTATATTCACCACAGGTGAATTGAAAGGTGCAAAAAATACCGTTTATTATATCAATAACATAACAGTTAGTGTTTTTTGACTTTTTGCACCCAGCATTGTTCGTTGAGCAGCATCTACGTAAATTTTAAAAACAGCAATTCTTGTTCACCACAGGTGAATTGAAAGGTGCAAAAAATACCATTTATTATATCAAAAATAACAGTTACGTGTTTTTTGACTTTTGCAAAACCAGCATTGTTCTTTTGACGCAGCATCCACGTAAATCTTAAAACAGCAATTCTATAGTCACCTCTGGTGAATTGAAAGGGGCTTTAATTACCGTTTATTATACGAAAACATAACAGATATGTGTTTTTTGACTATTGCACACCCAGCTTTGTTCATTGACGCAGCTTCCACGTAAATCTTAAAACAGCAATTCTATAGTCACCACAGGTGAATTGAAAGGTGCAAAAAATACCGTGTTTTATACGAAAACATAACAGATACAGACATAACAGACTCCTTTTCCCGGCATTTTTTTAATCTGGGGGTCAGACAGGTTTAAATTGGTCATACTGCGGTCCAGGACAGGTATATATCAATGTCCAGTGAAACTAAAATGGTGGTTGAAAGACTCCTTTTTGCGGCACTTTTTAAATCTGGGGGTCATGCAGATTTGGGGCTCATGCTGCGTTCCAGGACAGGGATATTCAATGTCCAGTTCAAGTAACATGATGGTTCAAATCATACTGCCTTCTGGCACTTTTAATTTGGGGTGATACAGGTTTGGGGTCAGGTGGGGTACAAGACGGGGAAGTAAATGGCCCGTATTTTTTTTTCTGTGATTTTTA
>JAODAL010014832.1:0-86030 GCA_025379985.1 Phyllomedusa bahiana | reverse complement strand
ATGAAAATCACCGACACGGAGACCTGCCATGTGTTTGCTCCTGCCTAATAAAAACCCCCCCCGGGTCCAGACGGCCTTCCCTCAGAATATTACAGATTCTCCAACCTGAATAACATTTTTTAAAACCAAGTATCAATGCATTGTTTTGGGGGGAACCGGGGCCCAAACCAAAATTTTCCAAGAATAGCAAACCATTCGAAAACCAGAGAGGGGGCTTCCCTTTGACCCACTCAAACCGTCCATCTAAAATTCCCCAAACCCCAAGACTATAAATCTTAACACAAAGTAAATTATATCAGGTCCACTACAAGCTGCCTCCAAATTCTTTTTTTCTCCAGCATAGACACCACCACTAAAATTTGGGGGGCAGTCGCCGCTACCACCCAATTACGAGACCCATCCCCTTTATTGGCACTCGGGGGGAATGAAGCGCATTGGCACCCGGAAGACACATCCAGAAAACGACCACTGCTTTTCCCACTTAAAAATTCCTTCAAATGGGGTTCCCCCCAAATTTTTACTACGGGGAATTTGTACACATCCACTCCATTCCCCAAACATCAGGGTAAAAGGATGGAGATTTTTCTATTTTTAAACTCCCAATTACAAAGGTCTAACATAGATCACAATTTAAAACAAAATTTTAAACTGCGTTTTTCCCTTTGAGACCCACCATCACTCGGGTTTAGCCTAAGGGTCGAACATACGACGTTACAAAAGACGCACTGACCTCTTTAACCCCTCTGCACAAAAACTACCCTCCATGTCCTATTGAGAGATGGCGTTTCGAATTGCTCATAGGGCTCATGTCTCCCCCCACAGGGGATATTGGGCAACTCTTACTCATCTTGTCCCAAATGCTGACTCCTCACGTGGACTTACTACACTGTTTCTGGACCGTTATATGAAAAAGGGGCACTTGGTCCGAGTTTTTCTTTTTTGCTACTCACCACTCCCCCCTCCCGGACCCTCATAGGGACGCCCTTTTGGGAGATCACCTTCGAAAATTGTAAACTTCTCAAAATCCCCCAAAAAATTATTTTTCACATTTCAGCGCTGCCCGAAAACCTACCTGCAACGTGGGTACATTCTTCACCCCAATTACACGGGATTTCCACTACTAAAAACCATTACACAAATTTTTAGAAAGTTTTTATCTTTGTTGCGACAAAAAAATAAAGGTTTCTTTGGGGTACAACCATATTGCCTTAAATAGAGAAAAACCATCGGGATGGGTTTGGTTCCCTGTTTTATTCTTCCGTTACTCTTGATTAGGTCTTCTGCACATTAACTCTCAATCTAAGAAGTATGTACACCCCCGTATCTTCTGGTCATTGATGGAATATTTCTGACACTTCACACAGTAACATAACGGTTATGGAGACATTGGCGAGATTGGTTTGTTTTTTCTCTTACGTGAGTTATAATGTTCTTTTCTTTTGCAAAATTATAAGAAAACATGTTTTAAAAAAAAAAAAAATCACCCCCAAACACCGTCCACATATCCCAGATACAGGCGGCCACCACTTATCGAATACGGGTGGGGAGTCCCAAACACCCACACACACTGCTCTCCAGCAGTCATAGGGTTAGGACACTTGATAAAAAATTATGGATTCTCTACAGCATACAAGGACCAAACTTATTGAAGTTTTAAGCTTTAATAGATGAAAAGTGCAGAGCTTACAAATATACAAAAATAGATAAATAAGATGACAAACATACACACGAGCAAGACAGTCATACTAATAAACAAGTATAAAACAGACAAACACCTGAGCACCTACAAGCTGTGGAGGCTCTTCTGCTCCTCGGGGACAGGAGGAATAATGGGGGCACAGCCTGGATTATACTGACCCCCGCACTGTGACCACCGTCTAGTGTATATTTTATAGCCTAAGTACTTGGCTCAGGTTTCTAGAATGACCCATCAGTTCATTAGGACAATTAGTGGTTTCTGACTGGACAGTGCGCGTCGCCCTTATTGGGCCGGTTACCCCGCATTTTAGGCAGGGTTTATCTATTTCTCCTGCAATCCTGTTGTCACTAAATAGGGTATTTGTAGGATTTTGTTGTCACGATCTTTGGGTTTATTATTCTATTTCTTTAACTCAATCTCACAAAGATTTCGTTTTATCTACCGGATCTGGATGATGAGGCGCTGAATGAGCTGTGCTCCTCCTGGAGAACTTCTGTCCTAAGTGCAAGAGATCAACTCTATCAAGGGAAATGGATACACTGGGTGTATTTGACTCTGGTTCGCCTAAGACAGATGCAATGCTATCATCCGATCTGTGCACTAGATGTCTGAGGGCGCGCAGTACTCTGATCCACATGATATGGGAACGCCCAACACTGCAACTCTTCTGGCAATCGGTGCATACATTTTTTAAATAATAAACTGGGTCTTCCTAATGTAATAGCCTATTGGGACCAGTGGCAGACTTGGGGCAGGAAAGAATTCTCTACAGACTTTTATTTCATGCACGGAAAAAAAATACTTCATAATCAGAAGCCCCCGAAGGTCCCGACCTTAGATCTCTGGGTGCAGTCGGTTAATGTGGACCTTCTCTATTGTAAGATTTCTTATGTCTCCAGAAGCAAACCAAAACGCTTCTCACATGTATGGGGCAATTGAAATAGAGGCATAAACGACAAGAGTGGGGAGAGGGGATCAGAAACCGACACTATGAGTGGGGGTGAATGTGTGTGTGAGAGTAATAAAGGCGTCTTTTGAGACGCTTTAGTTCTCACTCTTTAAAGGGGTTTTGCCAAGACATGAGTTCCTTACCTATTGTCTGCTCAGAAGAGAAGATAAACATAGGATGAAGCATCATGGAGGAGAGGGGGGGGGGGGGGACATGAGCACAGAGCCAGTAAGCAGGGATCATGTACAATGTTTACTCAATCACATTACAACCAGTGGATTTTCTATACAAAAGAAGAAGGTCTTTCTCCACAGTCCCTAGCAAGCTGGTTCATATTCCCTGTCATCAGATAAGACGTGCAAACACGCAAGCAAGGCCAGATCAGCTCCCGGTCCTGTCTAATGTAAACGGTCAGGAAACTAAGGGGGACTGAGCAATGCTGTAGCTCTCACAGGCTTCACTTTTTTTTAATGACATATGTTTAGAAAAGTGATTAAATACCCATTTTGGAGGATCCCACGTCACCATTACATCGTGGCAAAACCCCTTTAAGGTTCGTTTGGGACAGGATTCTCTGTCTGATACTATGACCCTAAGTGAAACAAGTACCTTTTTGAGCTGTCTATGCTTATGATAGAATTGATGCATATGGTTACCTTGCATAGTATCATGTTCTCTAATATTCTGCATAGTTATATCACTATGACTCCATGGTAAAAATGTAGATGGGTGGATGCCTACAATTGTTCTACATTGCATTGTGTAATGGTCTGTGTTGGGCAGTGTTTTTCTTGTCTTGAATGGTTTCTACATTAAAGGTTTGCATTTATATCCAAAATGTAATAAATACTCAAAAAAAAAAAATTTAGTTTTATCTTGATCCGTGACACTTTCATACTGTGAAATAACAGAACAATTTTCCATTACAGATTGACTGCTGCTAGTAGTGTGGTCCTTCATCGTTGCTTTGAGAAAGCAAAGGCGAATTAATAAAGTGCAGAGCTACATTGTTCACAAGACAGAGGTCGATCATACTACAAAGATCCCTGATCCATTCATCCTGTGGGGATCCCAGGAATCCTGATGAGGAGGATCCAGCAGTTCTGTGGTCACATCAGGAGGATCCAGCAGATCTATGGAGACATCAGGAGGATCCAGCAGTTCTGTAGTGACATCAGGAGGATCCAGCAGTTCTATGGTGACATCAGGAGGATCCAGCAGTTCTGTGGTGACATCAGGAGGATCCAGCAGTTCTGTGGTGACATCACGAGGATCCAGCAGATCTATGGAGACATCAGGAGGATCTAGAAGGAAAAAAGTCATATCATCAGTGTGATGGAGATGTCATACAATATTTCTCAATCACCATACTGGACTGGTCACCGGCGTCTGAGGTCAGGAGCTGGAGGCAGAGGGGAGTCATCTACTGATCATGGTGGTGGGTTGTGCTCTCCATACAGGAACATGGCGGCTGTACAGAGCAATGGAGATCAGCCCATCATAGAGACACTAACCACTGGTCCAGCAACCACAGACTGCCCTAACAGCACAATACACTCCACTGCTGAAAGAACGGACCTCAGACTTCTGGTTCTGGCGCGCACAGAAGCGGTCGCACAGAGCGAGTGCTCCTGCTCCGACCTGCCTAACACCATCGCTCCTCGCTTGGTACCTGGACAGTAAGCGGCACTTGTTAGTGCCAGAGGCATTCTCCGTCTCCGGTGCCAGGAACGGAGTTCTTGAAGTAGCGGGGAGCCCGTGCACAGCAGCAACACATCCCGCCAGAGTGTGCCACTCCAGACAAGATGGCGCACGATCCGCCGCGCTCCACGAGGAGTAGCCGTGTTATCACCCACACTTCGGCCTCACAGCAACCCTGGGCGGCAGAAGGAAGGGAGGAGGAGGAGGAATCAATGGAGGACCGTTTGGAGCAAGCTTTGCAGACTGACCAAGTAAGATCGCTCTACACAGGGGACATTCAAGCTGCAGGCTCTATAAGCTCACAACAGGCAGCTATTGAGGAGGAGCAAGCTGCAACAGCGAGTCAGGGAGCTCACACAGACTGACATTGCAGGGTCTTACACTGTGGGCTCTTTCCCCGATGTCCCATTACAACAAGGTGCCCCTCGGGTGCAAAAAGAGGCTGAAAGGAGCATCTCAGAGATACGGGCTGCTGATAATGCTATTATGCAGGATCCCAGTTTACCTTCTCATAACGCACCAAGGCATGATGTAGGGCTTACTAATATGTCTCCTGAAACTTTGGAGGACTGTGAAGAACGAGTACCAGTGATGGGAATCTCGTGTAAGTCCCTGGCGATAGCTGTGGCGAAGCTTTTGGCACCAGAGATCATGGCCTCTCTAGAAGTCGCAGTCTCAAACTCAGTAACATCAGCCTCATCCTCTATTAAAACAGATGTAGATAAACACCAAGCTCAGATAGCTGACCTACAGGAAAGAACAAATGGAGTGGAAGATGATTTACTAGATGTGCGCAGCTCCATGGAGAGAATGCGTAAGAGAACGGAATACCTCTAAAATAAGGTTGAAGATCTAGAGAATAGATCTCACAGAAATAATGTTTGAATCATCGGGTTAAGCGAGGACACTCCACAAAGCCTCTTGCCTAAAATATGCTCGGAGGACATTCCTAGGATTCTGGGCCTTGAGGGCCGTATGAAGGTGGAAAGAGCCCATAGAATAGGCCCCCCCACACACACCGACCAAAGATGACTGATGGCCACTGCCGAGGGCTGTGATTGTACGCTACCTTGATTACGGGGAGAAAGCAGCCCTGCTGCAGGCATATCGCTCCAAAAGAAACACCTTAGTATATAAGGGACAGATGCGTTTACTTTTTTCAGACTATTCTGCTGAGGTGTCTAGGAAAAGGAGAATGTTCTCTTCGATATGCTCCAATCTGGTGAAGAGACAGATCCGATTTAGTTTACAGTTTCCAGCAATTCTCAAAATAATGCCAGATCAGGGTGCTCCAGTTTTGTGCCATACATCAGAGGAGGCAGAAGCCTTCTTGGAGGAACTTTCTAACAGAGAGGATACTCCAGATCAGTAGCACCCATCAATCTGCAAAGAGTCCAGCCAGAGAGATCTTCGTCAATACTCTAGGGGAAGCCAGAACCTAAGAAATGCTGGAGATGCAACTTCATGGAGACGCCGCCGGTCGTCGAGGAAGAAAGGAGTCCGAAAATTACCAGACATTGCAATTAATGTGCCTTTTTCTTTTTAAGGTCTCGAAGTTGTTAGATGTTCTGCATAATTGGCAGTGAACTTTGGACAATTCTATTTGTAACGAGGCATTCAATATCCCACTTATGCATATGGGGAGATTGTGGGTTATATATGTCATTGTTATTAATATTAAAAGGGGCTTGACTTGGGGGGGAGGGGTGATACTCTCTTGGTCTTGGTAGTGTGATCTGGAATTTCTGGGATAAAAGTTGACAATATGAAGGTAGCTTCATGGAACGTCAAGGGTTTGCGTTCTCCCCAAAAGAGGATGCTTTTTATTGGGGAATTTTTGGAAGGTACGGGGGGGGTTGGGGCCTCCCCACCAAGGACCCAATCTTAAAAAAAAAGGGACTACAACCACTAAAAAAAAGCTTTGGGGTAGGTGAGGTAAAAGGCCCCAGAGGGGGTTTGGGGGGGAAAAACTAGGGGTCGTTGTTTTGATAAATAAAAATTTTTCCCTTTTTTAAAAATTTTGGGCATTGTCCCACTGATAGGGGGGGTAGATTCTTTGGGGTTTACGTTTTTAAAATTCACCAGCAGGTCCCTTCTTTTCTGGTAAATGTCTATGCGCCAAATTCCAATGGACGGAAATTTTTTGGGGGAACTAAAAAACCAAATTGGTCCATAAGGGAGAAGGGGGGGAAAATTCTTTTGGGGGGGATTTTAAAACTGGGGTCATAAATTGACCTCCTGGGAAGATAAAAAGAAAACAGACCCCCCCATTGAAAAACTAAAATACGAGGAACAGTCTTTTATATAGGAAAAAAGGATTTTGTAGGCTTAAAGGATAATTGGAAAAGCTTTGGGAACCCGGGGCTGAGGGAGATTTGGGATCACTTCTCTCACCCCACATAATTTTGGGGCCCAAGGGGTTTAAATTTTTGGAAAACTCTAAGCTGGGGGGCAGAGGGGAAATTCGGGAGATATGGGGGGAGAAAAAGGGGGGAACTAGTGTTTCTGACCATGGCCTGTGGGGGGTATTTTTCCCGTTTGAGCCCTTCCCAAGAAGCACTGACATTTTTTGGGAAATTGCCCCCCATCCCTGTTTCGGGATGTAAATTTTAAAAAGCCCTTCTCTTTCGGGTGGGGAGAGTTTTGGAAAGGGACAAGGGAGGTGAATAAACAGTAAACAAAATCGTTCTGGGAAATACGAAAAGGGTGTTTTTTAAGGGGTAAAATTCATGTCATACTTGGCCAGTTTAAAAAAAAAAAAAAAAAAAAAAAAAAAAAAAAAAAAAAAGGAAGGGGGGACCCCTTTTTGGAAATTTTGGGCCCCAACTTTTTGTTTATGCGCCAACCTTTTTGGGGACCCCCCGTTATTGGGACAGTCCAAAAATTTTTTAAAGAATAGGGGCCTATCTATGCATCACTTAACCCCCCTTTGGACACGTGGGGGGTTTTTCCGTCGGGGCCCTGGGGTTTTTTGAAGAAAAATAGACAAACCCAGGCCCTGACGGTTTTTCACCTGGGTGCCCCTAGGGATTTTAAGGGTGATGTCATAGATAGGGCCTTTTTCTTAATTTTTTTGGACTGTTAATAAGGGGGATTTTCCCAAAAAGGATTGGCCCCATAGAAAATGTGGTGCCAATATTAAAAATTTTTGGGGGGGTCAAAAGTGTTTCCGGGGAAAATATGGGCCCGGTAGTTTAAACCTCTGTTGTAGGTAAAAAATGTTTAAAGGTTTTTCTCAGGTTTGCTATCCTGGAGTATTCACTGAAAAAAAATTTAAAAAATTTAACCCCTTTCCCAAAAGGGGTTCATGAAGGATGGGTTCCCCTTTTTAGATTTAATCTCATAGCTTCTAGGGGAAAATTTCAGGGCTGGGATGGATCGGGGTGGGCATGGTTTTTCCATATTTCTAGATTTTTCAAAAAGCGTTTGATTCGGTCCCAATAAAAGGTTGGTAAAAAAAAATGAGAAGGTTTGGGGACTGGGGGAAATTTGGGGGCCCAAAGTGGGAAAAGTAATGGCTCACTGTTGAAAAAAAAGGGGTATTTTTTTAAAGGGTTTACTCTCAGACTGGACCCATGTTACTAGTGGAGTCCACATGGGTCAGTTTTGGGGCCCTACCCTTTTTAAAAATTTTTTCCTTTAAATTGATTTTCACAGGGTTTAAACAGGGGAATTTACGATCTTTGCGACGATACTAAGCTCGGGAAAAGTAATCAAAAAAATAGGGGGAAAATTGTTTTTATTAAAAAGGGATCTGGTTTGGTTGGGGCCCTGGGCGGGGGAAAGGCGATGGGGTTTAATTTTAGATAAATGAAAGGGTATGCACATGGGGATTTTAAAATCCATTACATGTTTTACTTTTTTTAAAAGGGAAAAAACCCCACGGGAAAAAGTGACATGGGAAGGATTTGGGGGAACCGGGGTGGCGAAAACTTAACTGTAGAAAGCCAATGTCAGGCAGCAGCTCCCAAAGGGCTAATAGGTTCAGGGGGTGTTTTTTAAAAGGGGCTTAGAGGACTGATGAGAACATTTTTCTCCCTTTATACAATTTTCACGGGTTTTGCCACACTTGGAATATTTTTGTACATTTTTGGGCACCAGTAAAAAGGAAGACATTGTAGAGCTTGAACAGGTACAAAGGCAGGGCAACAAAAATAATAAAAGGACTGGGTGGATACAGTACCAGAAAGATTTTGAAGATTAGGGTTATTTTGTTTTTGGAAAAGGGGGGCTTCGGGGGGGGCTAATAAATATGTTTTAAAAACATCAAAATTTTTCAAAATAGGATCTCTCCCAAGATTTAATTTTTCCCAGGGCTTTTTTAAAAGAACAAAAGGGGGGGTCCCCCCTAAAAGGGGGCTTGGGGGGGAACGAAAGTTTCTACATAAAAATTTGAAAGGGATTCTTTTTCTGTAAGAGCAGTGAGACTTGGAATTCTCTGCCCGAGAGACTTGTCATGGTGAATTCAATAACGGCGTTTTAAAAAAAGGTTTGATGCATTTTGGAGCGAAAAATATAACAAATTTTAGTGTCTAGGATTTGGGGGAGGGGTAAATTTATCCAGGGGTTTTTTTTGATTCCAGATTGGAGTCGGGAAAGGGTTTTTTTTCCCCAAAAAAGGGACAATTGGCTTTATTCCTATTGGGGGTTTTTGCCTTCCCCCTGGTCAACACCTTAGCACAACAGGCTGAACGGGTGGGTTTTGTTTTTTTTGGCCTTACAAAATTAAAGAAACTAAGGGGCAATGTGGGAATTTCCCTTTTGCAAAGGGCCCCTGCTGCTTTTTAAAAGAGGCTTACAAACCCCATTTCTAAACGGCCTCTTCTGCGGGGAAAATTTCTTGCAAAAATTTTGGGTTTAAAGGGGGAAAGGGTGGGGGGGGTCACCCAAAAATTAAGGGGGTTAAATTTCCCGGGGGGGGATTTGGTTAGGGATTTCCCCCAAAGGGTTTTAAAGGGCATTCTGCGCGGGTCTTCCATTTTATCTTTACACCCAAAACAGATTTTGGGCACACAAAAGGGGAAAGGGCTTTCTAAAACCAGATATATATGCCCACTCTTTCACAAAAAGGATAGAAGAGTTGGGTTTGGGGGGCATTTTTTAAAATTCCCCCCAACAAGGCCCCGGGGGGCCCCGATGGGCTACCAGGAGGGAAAGTACAAATTCTTCAGGGAAACTTTTTAGAATCCTTTTTAAAAAAATATTTGGGGGAAAAAATTAGTAGGGAAAGCATGCACAGTCCAGGGTATGCATACATTAAAAATATTACACAAAAAAAGGGGGGAAAAAACCCACCCCCCCCCCCCCAGCATTTATCGGGCCCCTTTCCCCTGATCAACCAGGAAGTCAAAATCTTCTCAAAAGTCCTGGCCCAAAAGATGGTGTATTAATGGGCCGAAAAATTATCGGGGAACATGAAATGGGTTTTATCCAGGGACGACCGGGGGGCGAATATTGGACGTGCTTTTAAATGTGGAGGCAGTTGGAAAAAGAAAGTTGGGGGCCCTATTCAGCGCTGGGTTTCAATCGAGCGGAAAAAAGGGGTTTGACAACGTTAAATTTGGAAGTGGTTGGGGTTTGTCTGGAAAAATAGGGAGCCTTTTGAGATTTTAGAGCAGCCTGTATGGTCCCCCCAGGCGAAGGGTCAGTACTCCCCTTTTCTGTCAGTCCAATTTTTGCAAAAGGAAGAGACAGGGTTGTCCCCCTTCCTTTGTTATTTAATTTAGCATTGGAACCACTGGCGACTCATTTGATTAGTTCCTCACTTTACCAAGGGATAAGGGTGTGTAAAATGGAACAGAAACTGGTCTGCTTTGCGGATGACTTCTTATTGTTTCTAGACGACCTGAAAAGCCAGGTGGAAAGGATTCTTAAGACACTAGAAGATTCTGGGGCATTTTCTGGGTTCCGAGTCAATAGGGGAAAATGACAACTGTTTCCCTTGGGCTCGCGGGCCGTAGTCTTGCACAAGACTCTGCGGGTGGAGGTGGTCAAATCACACATTACATATTTAGCTATCAAAATCGGTTTTAGATCAGCTTTGACCTACAACCTTAATTATATGCCCCTATTCGCAAAAATAAAGTCTGAATTGGACAGCTGGATGGATCTCCCCCTCTCGGTAATGGGTCGAATTCAGCTTATAAAGATGATAAGCTTTGCCAGACTACTCTACCCACTCCAAAATATTTCTATTTTGATTAAAAATAAGGATGCCAATTCCCTCCGAGCCTCATTCATCCGATTTGTATGGCAGGGTAAACAACCGTGAGTAGGTTACAAAAAATTGACAGTTGGGCGAGGGCAGGGTGGTGCACAGCTGCCAAACATCAGGCTTTATAATCTGTCGGCGCCATATCAGAGACTGGTTTATGGAATAGAATTATTTCTCAAATATAAGACTGGAATCTCAATTGGCGGCACCTTGGTCTTTGCTCCATCTTCCCTATAGAGATCATCCCCCAGAGATCAAGCAGAGTATCATCTTAAGGGACACACTTGCTACGTGGAGACATGTACGAAAGATTTTTGGGAGACCCATGCATCTCTCACCTTTCTTTCCATTGTGGGAAACACCCTAATTTCGAGCAGGCATGGAGAATGCCCTATTTCACAAATGGAAGGATAAAGGCATTACACATTTAAGTGACATTATGTCAAGTAAGAAGGGCGAGTTGTTGTCCTGGGACCAAATTAATGAGAGCTTTGGCCTGGGCCGTCAGATATTTCAATATCTACAGATTAGAAACTTTTGTAAGTCCAATCTTAGAGCGCTAGGTGAGACGAGGGTTTCATGGATATCTGGAAGATTGAAGGGGTCGAGAGGACTTATCACGGATCTATAACATTCTTCACAGGTCAGAAACAATAGGGATAACCCAGACTCTGTTCCAAACTTGGGAGAATACACTACAAGAGGTAGACCTCACTCGGAAAATCCTGAAAAGATTCGATATTTACAAAAGGCCACGACCAATGTGCAGTGGAGGGAGTTATTTAAAATCGCTCATAGAGCCATTTACGCGTTCTATATCCCTTATAGAGTCGACTCTCAATATTGGACGGAGTGTCCTAAGTGTCACTTGGATAAAGCGGACCTGTTCCACTGCCTTTGGTCGTGCCCGGAGATTGAACTCGTGTGGTGGGGGGCTTTGAGTTTAGTGAAGGACATCTGGAACGTTGACATTACCATGACGCCTCAGAGCCTCTTATTTCATCATATAGTTAGGGAAATACGGAGTGAGGATGCAAAGGAGATTCTGGTAACGGATAAAGGGATTCACGTCATGCTTCTAGCAGTGAAACTGTGTACTCTGAGGCATTGGATTAAACCTTTGGTCCCAGATATGTCGGAGGTGATTGCATGCCGTAGAAACATGTTCTTCATAGAACGAATGGAAGCAGAAAGGGATAGGGACAGGTGTTCTAGGAAAATTTTCAGGAAATGGAAACCTTATATCTCTAACACTTTCAATGCCTCTGAGATAAGGGATCTGATGGAACCTTTCAAATATACGGAATTTTACCTAACAGAAAAGCTAAAAGGTACATTGGGAAAGTTGGAGATCGATACTTAGGGGTTGAGAGAGTACAGTTGTGGGTTGTAGTTTAAGGGAGAAAAATTTAAAAGACTCAGAAGCAGTTGATTAAGTCGGTACTCTTTATTGAATGTTTCTTCCTGTACATTATATGTTTAAGTGACCTTGATGTTCCATATTTTGTCCCGAATGTAAATTGGATTGCTATTTTGCACTATTGCAATTATGGTTGCTGTATTGCTCTGGTTTTGTGAAATAAAAATATTTATTAAAAAAAACAAAAAAAAACAGACCTCAAGTTATCACAGTGGAGACCTCTATTAGAAGATTAGATTCTCCTGTGATTTAACAAACTATTTGCACCGCATCAGCAGAATAATAGTGTCTTCTACCAACAATACGAAGTGTCAAAAAAGGAGACCCTGTGCCCATACTAGATTTAGGACTGGTTGGTGTTATCTATGAATGTGGCCACGGACCAAATCTGAACGGGACAAATCAGATCACAGCAGACGTCTGCACGCTGAGGTCTAAATCCTCTATTCAACACTGTGCCCACAAACTGAGTGTATACAGGACACGGTAAATACCTGCATACTTAAGAGACTTTGGTCTCTCTGGTCAAACAATAACACCCATGATATCTACAACATAACCCCTGTGCTTAGAGATTCTCTCACAGTTCAACTTGTTCACTACCCATCCCTTGTCCTACACAACTTAAAAATCTGTCTCCAATTCACACGGATGGGTAAAAACATTTAAAGGTTATTCCAACAAAGTGACAAATGGAAAGGGGTTAAAATCAGAGAAGGGAAAGGTTCAAATAAAATATAATAGAAATGTAAAAATATGAATACATCTTCTAAGATTGAAGATTATATCATTCATCAGGATTAGGAAATGTTACTGATTATTTTATACACTTCCTTCTAGTGTCAGGGATTTTATGCACAGAGGTCACTGAGCGCCGGGTAACATCAGATAACCCCCTCTGCCTCCTCTCCTGGGCCCCGCAGTCTCGGACACTCGGGTACCTGACATTGGCTGTCCAGTCTCCTTACACCGGTCACATACATTTCCTATGGCGCGTTCACACCAGGACTGCGCGTCACACATGTACTTCACCTGCTGCTGATCAGGATAAGAGAAGCTGGAAAGTAATCACTGAATATAACGGCCCCGGGTTCCAAACCCGCTCCTGGGGGGGGAAACCATTTTTTTTCCCAAGTGACCATTCATCATCTTCTCCAAGGGCCCATTTAAACCAATTGGATTTCCTTCTTTTTCCAACACAAAACATAACAGATAAAGATCTTGTGATCATCTTTCCCCCCACGGTTTTTTTTATCCGTATTCAATCTCATTTATATAAAAAAGGTAAACCCCAAAAAACTGCTCCCCAAAGAAAGTTTCCCGGCGTTTACAAAATCAATCCAACCAAAACCAAGGGGCAAAGGGAAAACCATCGAGATCGGGGGAATGGGGGGATCTGTCAGATGAAAATGACAAAAAATCAGAGAGTTTTGCAATGGGGGGGGGCACGAGACATTCGGTCTGTAGTGTCTATATATTGTGAGCTTTTACAGCTCTGGGATCTTGGCCACGGGGTTATTTTAGGCAGGGACAGCCCTTTGGGGTGAAAAATACAGGTCCTTGTATTTTTTTTTAAATGGCAACTCGGTATGAACAAAAGGGCAAGGCATGGGGCAACATAAAACAACAAAAAAACCTGCTGTTAAAGCTCTGCCTAACAAAACAATACTCCTAGCATTTTTTAAGTATTTCAGAAACCAGGTTTTGACAAAACCTGTGCTTCCCAGCTGTCTCCTCTCCGGGATTTTAAAGTAGTTGGGGGTTGTACCCAAACCCTTAGTTGCTTAGCTGCTAACATATTACCGGAAAAACCTGGGTGGAAAAAGGGGAGAAAACACCCCCCCTACCTATGCCATTTCCCAATGAAAGGCCAAACCCCGGGAAAAGGGGGGGAAGCCGAACATAACATAAATTGTATGTCGACAGCCTTTTACGGGTGGGACACCTGTTAATTTTGGTCTGTCTTTCCACCAAGGCTCTTCCCTTGGGGGCTGTGCTGACCCTTCTGAAGGTGAAAACCGGGCCCCTGGCCAGGATTTTATACTCCATAATAAAAACCTTTCATGCTGTTCCCCCTTAAAAACAAATAATGATCTGCTGTTAAGTGCATAAAGGCCCTATAGTCAGTGTAACACAATGTATAAAACAGATCTTTTGGGTATAAAAATCCAGGTGATAATTTAAAATCATTAAAAGGCCCTGAGATCTCACAACATTCAGGACGTCCACTCATCAACACAGAGGGGAAGGAATTGGGGATTCCAGTAAAGACCCCCCTTTAAATTGGACACTGCCTGTATTATATTTTTCCCGGGAAGGGGGGAGAAATAAAAACAATGTTTATACAGCCCCACAGAGCGGGTTTTAATATACTTTACAGCCCCAGTAATACCCCTCTTACCTGTAATTTCCCAGCACTTGGGTTTGTGGGAAGGTGTGAGGTTGTATAAACCCAGTAATCCCCCTCTTACCTTTAAATTTTCCGCACAGGGGGGTTTAAAAAGAAGGTGTGGGTTTTATAATACCCCAGTAATACCCCCCTTTTCCCGGTAATTCCAGAAAGGGGGGTATAGAAGGGGTGAGGGTTATAATACCCCTTTTTACCTGTAACCCCAGTACAGGGGGGTTTTATAGAAGGTGGGGGGGTGTATAATCCCCCAGTAATCCCCTTTTTTTACCTGTAATCTCGACATGGGGTATAGAAGGTGTAAAGGGGTTTATTCCCCCAGAAATTTCCCCTCTTACCTGTAATCCCCCGCACATGCGGGTATGGGAAGGGTGTGAGGTTTTAATCCCCCAGTAATCCCCCTCTTACTGAAAACCCCAAAAGACATGGGCATAGAAGGTGTGGGTGTAAAAATACCCAGAAAAACCCCCTTTCTTACCTGTAATCTCCAGACAGGGGGTTTTAGTGGGGTGAGGTGAAATGGTTTTTTTGTTTTAAAAATTAATTTTTTTAAACCCCAGTAAAAACCCCTTTACCTTTTAATCTCCAGCACATGGGGTATAGGGGAGGTGAGGTGTATAATACCCCATTTAAACCCCCTTTACTGTAATCTCCGGGCACAGGGGGTTTTAGAAGGTCGTGAGGTGTAAAATAAAAACCCCTTTTTGCTTTAAATTAAAACCCCCTTCCCTTTACCTTAATCTGCAGCCAGGGGTAAAAAAAAGGGGTGTGAGGTTTTAAAAACCCCCAGTTTTTACCCTTTTCCCTGAAAATCTCCAGACAGGGGGCATAAAAAGGTTGTGAGGTGTTTTAAAAACCCCAGAATACCCCTTTATGAAATTCTCGACATGGGGTATAAAAAGGTGTGAGGTGTTTTTTCCCCCCATTTAATCCCCCTTTTTCCCTTGTAATCTCCAGCACAGGGGGGGTTTTAGAAGGTGTGAGGGGTTATAATCCCCCATTTAATACCCCTTTACTGTAATCTCCAGAATGGGGTTAAAAGGGGTGTGGGGGTGTATAATACCCCAAATACCCCTCTTACCTGTAATCCCCAAAGCACTTGGGGTATAAAAGGTGGGGTTTTAAATCCCCGTAATCCCCCTCTTCCCTGTAATCCCCCGCAAAAGGGGGATAGAAGGTGTGAGGTGTAAAATTTACCCAGTAATCCCCCTCTTACCGAAATCTCCGCAAAAAGGGGTAAAGAAGGTGTGAGGTTGTATAATACCCCAGTAATTTAAACAATTCCCCTTTTTTTAAAAAACCCTTCCCTTTGTAATCCCAGCCCATGGGGAAAAGAAAGGTGTGTATTAAAAACCCCAGTAAAAACCCCCCTTTTTAAGGGTGTAATTTTTTCCCAAAAACCAATTTTTTAGACAGGGGGGTTTATAAAAAGGTGTGAGGTTTTAAAATTTCCCCAGTAATACCCCTCTTCCCCTGAAAATCTCCGGGCACATGGGGTTTAGAAGGTGTGGGTGTTAAATACCCCGTAATACCCTCTTCCCTGAAAATCCCCGGGCCATTGGGGGTTTTAAAAGGGGTGTGGGGTGTTTTAATCCCCCAAGAAAAACCCCTTTTTCCTGTAATTTCTCCAGTTGGGTTTGGGTTTTTTCCCTTTCCCCTCATTTTCCCAACCGGGGATGGGTTTTTTGAATTTTAAACCCGGAACCCCTTCCCTTCCGGAATCTCCCCAAGGGGGAAATTTGGGGAAAATCCCAGGTTCCCTTAATTGTTTTCACCCACCCCGGAAAACGTTAGGGGATAACCCCTTTAAACCCTCCCGGGTTTCCCCGCCCTTAAGAATGGGGGGGTTTAAACCCAGAATTTTTTGAACCCGGGGCCGGGCTCCTTACGGGGTTTTTGTAAATTGGAACGGATTCCTGGAAGTTTCGGGAAGGGGGGTGAATTTTCGGGGTCCATTGCATCCCGGATTTTTCAGGGGAGGGTATGGGAAGCCCCCTTCCTCTGGCGGGTCCCCCCCCAAGTCCTGGCCCCTTATTAAGGGGGTTAAACCATGGGGTTAAAATGGGGGGACCCCCTTCCAGCAATGGACATGGATCTAGGTGGGGGGAAAAGAGTGTTGTCTGCTGTCACCCCCCAAGTCCCTGCCCCTATACTGCCCATCAGTCTTTGTGACACCC
The DNA here is from genome assembly GCA_025379985.1 of Phyllomedusa bahiana. Taxonomy (NCBI): domain Eukaryota; kingdom Metazoa; phylum Chordata; class Amphibia; order Anura; family Hylidae; genus Phyllomedusa; species Phyllomedusa bahiana. The sequence goes on along the minus strand of JAODAL010014832.1, from coordinate 69,463 downwards.
AAGCATGGCTTGGATTTTGGTGTGGGGATAGAGGTGGGCTTGCTGTCACACCCCAGTCCTCCCCCCTTTTAATGACCTTTAGTATGTGAAAATCAGCTTTGGACATAAGGGGGGGGGGGAATAAAAGTGCAAAGCTCGTTTGGTCCCCACCCCATTTCCCTTGCCCCTAAAAGGGACCTTTATTTTAATTGACTTCAGCATGGCCCAGGGAAATCTGGTGCGGGGGATAGAGTGCTAGCTTGCTGTAAACCCCCCAGTCCCCGCCCATATACTGCCCAAAACCCGTCATGTGAAAACCCAGCAGGGCATGGTTTGGGGTGCGGGGGGTTAGAGTGTAGCTTGCTGTCACACCCCATACCTGCCCCTAAAATGACCATCAGTCATGTGACATCCCCATGGACATGGTTTTAAGTGCGGGGGATAGAGTGCTACCCTCTGTGTCACACCCCAGTACCTGCCCCTTTAACTGACCACCCAGTCTTGTGTTTCACCCCCCTCCCAAAATACATTTCCCCGAAAACTACTTAACATCCCTGGGCCTTTAAAAATAGATAGAAATTTAAATACAGGCCATAGTTTCAAATAGAATATAAGAGCACGCACACACTTATACTTGCGTGTCCCATCATGCGTCGATAAAGGTAAGGGATACTTTAAAGATGATGATAACCTTCTACATACGGTCTCTGCTGATAGGGAAGCAGAGACGTAAGTAGTTGGGTACTGTTATTTACCATTTGAAACTATGGTGCCTGTATTTGATTACTATGCTATTTGAATGGAGCCAGGTATGTTAATTTTGTAATAAGGTGTAATACACTACTGCCAGCTTTATTAGATACACTTTATTTGATATTGATTGGTGGTGTGATATATTCTTTGTATATACTTGTAAACATACGTGATATAATAGCATGGTTTACATCTGTGGCATGGGTTAGCTTTGTTTACTGTATTAGCCCTGATGACTCCTGATATCATAGGAGGAAACATGTTGGCTTTGTTTAAGGTATATGATTCTGGCTTTGTTTAATTTAAAGTATATTATTCCTGATCAAGCAAAGAGTAAATCATTTGGATTGTTCTATCAGAATATCGGATATAGAGCATTTCGTCTGGATCAAATATTTCTTATGTTGATGGTTTCATTATAATAGTCATCTAATGTATAGTACTTTATTTGTTTCATCATAGAAATTTATCTTGTGCTCTATTTAACCCCCTTTCGCCGGAGACAGTTTTGGCCCCTTGACAGAGCCCTATTTTTTAAATTGTATGTGTCACTTTAGTGAGAATAACTTTTTGACACTTTAACCTATCCATGTGATTCAGAGATTGTTTTCTCGTGACACATTGTGCTTAAGATAGTAAGAAATTTTGGTCCAAAAAATGCTTGTTTATTTGTGAAAAATATCAAATTATCGTGGAAAAATGTGAAAAATTTACCAATTTCAAAACTTCAAAAATTTCTGCATGTAAGAGATGGTTATTCCACTCAAAATAGTTTATAACTAGCATCTACCTACCATATGTCTGCTGTAGTTTGGCATCATTTTTTTAAATGTTTTTTTTGTTTGTTTTTTTACGGCATTAGGGGGCTTATAAATTTAGTAGTAATTTTATAATTTCACGAAAATTTGCAATATACATTTTTTAGGGACCAGTCCAGTTTAACGTGATTTGAAGACTGTAGTTAGATACCCATGAATCGGACTCATCTAAGTAAACTACACCCCTTAAAAAGTATTCAAAAACGCATTTAGGAAGTTTATTAACCCAATAGCCTGTTTCACAGGATTAAAGCATAGTGGAAAGTGAAATTTAAAAATTTCACTTTTTTTGCAGATTTTCTATTTTTTATACATTATTCACAAGATACGGTAATGTATTTTCCCCCCCCCCCCCCCACCCCCCCCCCCCCCCCCCCCCCCCCCCCCCCCCCCCCCCCCCCTTTTTTTCCCCCCAGGGAAATGCAACTTTAATATTGATTCCCCAAGATTCTTGCCACGTTTCAGAGATATCCCATATGTGGCCCCTAGAGCATTATTTGGGCTCAACCACAAGCCCCAGATTAGGAGGTAGACACCTACGGACTTGGGTCTCATTATCATTACGATTTTATTTAGGGGCATTTCAAGTTTGCGGTCCCACCTAAGGTGCCAAAAACCTAATAAATACCCTAAAAAAGACCCAATATTGGAAACTACACCCCTTATGGAATATATCCAGGGTGCAGTGAGTATATCGACCCCACGGCGTTTTACAAATTTTTTTAGCATTTGGCTCTGAAAAAAAAATATATATTTTTACAATAATCTGCAATTTTAGCTGAAAATGTTTATATTTTTACAAGGTGAATCTTGGAAAAAAAAGCCCAAAAATGTGTTAAAAACGACAATTTCTTCCAAATTCGGACAATACCTTACATGTGGGAGGTTGTTAACTGCTGTTTTGGCGCATTGCATGGCAGGGGAGATACAAGGGAGGGAGCGCTATTTGGCTTTTGAAGGCAGATTTTTTGGTGGGAGCATGTCACATTTGCAAAGCCCACAAAGTACTAGAACAGGTGAAAACCCTTCAGAAGTTGAAACATTTTGGATTAACACCCTCAGGGTCTCATCTAAGGGTGTATTGTGCATTTTTGGGCGCACAGGTGTTCCGTAGTTTTTTTTTTAGCTTTGGGCCAGGAAATGGAGGGGGGAAACGCAGTCCGCCATTGTTTTTGGGCTTCGATTTTTACAGTATTTGCCATACGGTGATAAATGGACGGGATAACTTACTATGTGGGACCAGTACAATTTACAATGATATAAATTTTATATAGTTTTTTATGTTTTTTACTTTTTCACAATAGAAGCTGAGTTTTATAAAAAGTTGCGTTTTTAAGTTGTCGTTTATTCTGAAACAGCCATAGCTTTCTTAGTTTTTTGATACGGAAGCTGCTTGTGGGCTTGTTTTTTACGAGATGAGTTGATGTTTTTATTGGTACCATTACAGGGGGCATGTGATGCTTTGATCACGTTTTATTAAGGTTTTTGTGAGGCATTTATTTTTATTTTTTACAGCGGTCACTGTGCGGTATAATGACCATGCTAGTTTTTACTCAGGCCAGGTTGATACGATTCAGCGATACCACATTTGTATATTTTTTTAAAGTTTTATGCTTTTTTACAAATAATACAAAACACTTATTTGAAAGGAAAACACGTTTTAGTTATCATTGCGGTCTGAGCTGCCATAACTTTTTTATTTTTCTGTTTATGGAGCTTGTATAGGGACTTTTTTTTTGCGGAATGAGTTGACGATTTTATTAGTAATATTTTTGGGCGGGGGACAAGACTTTATGATCGCTTTTAAATCCGTTTTTTCGTAAGGCTGGGTGAAGTAAGAATACTGCAATCTAGGATGGCTTATTATTTTTATTTTTTATTTTTTAATAGCGTTCACCGCATGCACAGTTATCCGTGACAGTTGTTTTTTCTACTGTGGGTTGAGACGATTACGGTGCATACCCAATTTATGTAGTTTTTTTATTTGAAAGCACAATTTTTGTGAAAATAAAAAAGTGTTTTTTTCTGTTAAAACAATATTTATGCATCGCTATCTTCTAATAGCCCAGACACTTTTTAATTTTTCCGTAGTACAGAGCTGTGTAAGAACTTTTTTTTTGCGGGCATGAAAATGATGTTTTAATTGGCATCACCTTTTAATGTTGATGAGTTTTTGATGCTTTTTACTCCTTTTATGTGCTGCAGGATGAAAAAAATTGCAATTCATTGTGATTGTTTTTTGTTTTTTACGGAGTTCACCGTAAGGAGTTAATTAACAGACAGATTTATAGGGTGGGTCGTTACGAACGCGGCGCGGGATACCAAATATGGGTGGCTTTATTTATTTTTGATCTTTTTAGGGCGAAAATTGGCGGCACACAGGGGTGCGTTTGTTAAAGGGGAAAGGGGCTGTGTTGTGTACGTGTTTTTATTTTTTTTTTTTGTGTTTGTTTTTTTACTTTTTACATTTTCCCCGGGGAAAAATTTTTGCATGAACGTTCGTCAGATGTTCATGCTAAGGAGACGAAACTGTTATGCGATGCTGGTCTCCATGAAAAAGTCGCAGGGCCCCCCAAAAGCATTGTGGGCATCGTGACTCACCAGACAACCCGGGATGCTGTCTTCAGCGCGGGGGCGTCCCATAAAATTTTTTTTTGGGCCTGAAGCCCCTTTTTATGCCCGTGATCACGGGGCCAGGACCACTCCTGCCGCCGCAGCTGCGTTTCGCAACACGATGTCGCGACAGGGGGGGATAATCCCCCCGGCGGAGTCCTCCCCTTTGGGGGATGCGGCATTGCCAGGGAAATATACCGCCGGTTCCACCCGTGATCTTGCGGTCCGCTTGTGAGCGGGGAAGATCCGCTTGATTACTATACGGCAATTTGCGGGAAAACCCCTCCCCGACATTGCCGTATGAGTCAAAAAAATTCCGGTAAGGGGTTAAAGTGTAGGATGGGCAAACAGGGATTCCCTATATGATGGTTTCTTTGGGGTCTCCTTTAGGGACGGTTTCTGGTTTTTTTTGAGGTAGGCATGTAGTATCGGCTTTGTAGGGTTTCTTAGGGTTTAATAGGATTTACTTTTTTTTATTTTTTTATTAAAATTAAGTTTTATATGGGGTCAAGCAATCTTTTTTGTGTGTAGTTAGTAATTTATTTATTTGGAGTTGCTGACGTATAATTTTGGGTTACCCAAGCCTTCATCAGTTTGGGGAATTGTGCTTTTTCTCTATTACATGAGGACAGAATTCAGGTTTCCCATAGAGGACAATAGAGAGATGTCTCCTGCTGTGTGACCCATTAGCTCTTACCTAGTACAGTGACGTTGAAAGCTGTCCGGACTTCGCCTCCTCCATTGCTGTAATACACAGCATTAAACTCACAGGAGTCGTCCTTCCCGGCATCTGTCAGGGTCCAGCACCCGCTGCTTGTGTCCAGGTGGGATCTGGGATCGGAGTCATCACTTTTCTGCAGAATATTACACTTCTGTTTGAGTAAATCAGTCTCATCAGATCCACATTTCTTGTACAGCCTCAAGTAGCCTTCTGTATTAGAACAATTCTTAATGCAGTCGGTTATATCTGCTCCTCTCTGCACATAGACTCTTCCTGAGGAGAGTGATGTCAGGGTCAGGACAGTGAGGAAACCTGTGGAGACACAAGAGGGGGACGATCGGTTTGTGGAACGAGAAGTGGTCGCAATTGCTCAGATCTCCCCCATTAATTTCTATACACGAGCAACAGAAATGAAAACTACTTCAACGAAGTAAATGATTCGGCTTCAAAGATTCTTAAAATGTAGAAAAAAAAAAAACTTTACATCTTATTACTTTGTAATAATAAACAAGAAGATCAGAGCTTCACGTGCAAACAAACCACCGTACGTGTTTCAGACTAGATCAGTCCTTAATCACAGCTCACGCTGAATCATTTGCTTCGTTGAAGTAGTTGTTTCCATTTCTATTACTATTTCGGGGATGTCAGAGTCCTGCAGATTTCGTGCACCCTCGACAAAGGAAAGCTGAAAAGGTTTCAATGTTCTATACTGTGGCTATATTCTGAAGAAACGAAGGGAGAGAACCGCACAAGCGTCACCGTCTCCCCGGTTTCTGAGGTCGGCTCGTAGTGATCTGCAGGTCGGCAAAGAAGGGGATTTTGTGTGACGACCAAACATCTAAGAATCCAGTAGATTTGTGCTGTTGGATTTGGCAGATAATCTGCGGTTTATGGTACAAGTGAGCGATCACCTGCAGAGGAGACGTTCTATCCGAGCAGGATTCAGACTCTTGTCCTAAAACCAAGTCGCATGTTCCTGTGCTTTGTCCAGGCTTAGGGCAAAACTAAAATTGTCTGACTAAACACCATCTTTAACCCCTCACTGACAGATGACGTATATGTATGTCCTGCTGCCGGTAAGGTCCAATGTAACAGCATAACTCAGTAACCCTGCTACTAATTGCAACTGACAGCAGGGAAAAGAGCCGGCTCCGGTCCCTGCTGATTAGCCCTTTAGACGGTGTGGTGATCGCAGTTTCAGCATCTAAATGACTGAGAAGAACCGCGCACCGTTTCTTACTCCAATTGGCATCTCCCCCCTTCCTGGCGAGATCGTAGAGGAGCCGTGACAAAATGCACTCAGGTCCATAGGTGAAAGAACAAAAAAAGTTATTGGTTGCGGAAAATGGGGCTGTAGTGCAAATTTAAGAAATGGAAAATATTTGGCTTTTTTGGAAAGGTAAAAAACATAATGAAAACCCAACATACATATCGCGATCCCGCTCCAGAGCCCCCGACACTAGGACGCAGCGCCATCCCACTCCAGAGCCCCCACCACTGGGACAAAGCGCCATCCCACTCCAGAGCCCCCGCCACTAGGACGCAGCGCCATCCCCCTCCAGAGCCCCCGCCACTCGGACGCAGCGCGATCCCGCTCCAGAGCCCCCGACACTGGGACGCAGCGCGATCCCGCTCCAGAGCCCCCGACACTGGGACGCAGCGCGATCCCGCTCCAGAGCCCCTGACACTGGGACGCAGTGTGATCCCGCTCCAGAGCCCCCGACACTAAGATGCAGCGCCATCCTGCTCCATAGCCCCTGACACTAGGATGCAGCGCGATCCCGCTCCATAGCCCCTGACACTAGGACGCCCCGTGAGTCTGCTAGAGAGCCCGACACTCGGATTCAGCGCGATCCCGCTCCAGAGCCCGACACTAGGACGCCCCATGATCCCACTATAGTCGGAGTCGTTATAAAATTGACCAACTCCGAGTCCCAAAATATATAATTAGTTGGTCCAGTTAGTTCAATGCAGTGTTAAGAGCAAGAGGAATTGGGTTTTGCCAGTACTACTGCTCCCATATCTTCAGCCTCATCGCGAGTGTAATTGATGACATGGAGCAGGCAAAGCGTTACCACAGGGAAAAGATCCCACTCCCATAGCAAACAGATTGACCAGATTTCAGCAAAATTTCTCACTTGTGCTCAAAGAAGTAGAAGATCAACCATTCAGACCTGAATGTGCCTGAGGCAATTCCTTTATACCCTGAGATTGTTAGAGATGTGGCCCCTGTGCTTGTCAAGTTGATGATTTAAGGAAAAGACATCAAAGTCTGTTTCATCATTACATTCTTATTAAGCTCATCAGATAGTTTGTTTAAACTGCTTTTCCTGCTATGCATCCTTATCAAAGTTTCAGATATCTTTCACACAGCTTTACTTGGAACAGATGCACTGTCTGCTTCAGCGAGAAGTTATATCAAGAAACCAAAGAAATTCCTCTCTCGGAATGTCTCTTATCAACTTATGCCTAGCAACCTTATGTAGATACAGGAGGCTATGAGGTTTCAGCAACAGCCAATTAGCCAATGATAGAATAATCATATGATTCTAAATACGTAGAAGATATCAAACTGTTACTTCCTGTTAATAAATTAATTTTATGCCCCAGACAGAATGTGTGGGTTGCATCTCTTGAGCTCCGGCTGTCGACAGCTATTAATAAAAATATAATTTGGAGGAGACATTTAATTGGATAAAGGAGTAGTGAAAAAATACTTCTACCCCTAATTTATCATTTTGACATTTGGTGCCGTGCTCTCAAACTGCCCGAGGACTGAGACCCCTGGGGAACCAACGCCCTCTTACCGGCTGCATGAACCTGGACTGCCCAAACGGAGCCTGATCACCTCCATAGAAACCGGTAAGTTCGGTTTTTATAAATCCGTGACTTATCTGTGTTTTTTTGGCCAGTCCAGTGTGAGTCCCTGGTACTTTGTCGATTCTCTGGGGGAGACCTGAAAGCGTCCAGGTCCAGGTTGTGATCTTGAAGTCTGGTGTCCTTATATGCATATACCTTTTAAACGCTACCAATTGATGTCTCTGATTGTTGCTCTGTAAAGTACACGTGACTAGATAGTGTTTTTTCCTTTCTGCATCATATTTCAGTGTAGGCCAGGAGCTTGGCTCCTGATGGAAGTAAATGAGATATCAGGGATAGAGTCCCTAAGAATAGTCCCGGTAGCAACCGAAGCCTGTTATAGTTATATACAGATGATCTGAGTTTCTGGAAAGTCCCGGTTGACTAGCGACTGTAGCCTGTGTTATATATACAGATGATCTGAGTTTTTTTGAGAATACCTAAGACCTGCTGACGAGCAGAAGATATTATATAGGAAAAAAAAAATGTGTTTGGGGCTTAACCTCAACATACATTTGTGTATATTTGTTCTGTTTTTACCTAGCGACTGCATTCAGGGTTAATATATACTTAGTCTGTGTCATTAGTTATCTCCTAGTCTTTTATCTCAGTGAATTATTTGCAATGAATTCTTGTAAGCGATGAAGAGTTAGAACGCAGCTTCATGTTCAAAGCATCTATTAAGGGGGGGGTCACAGCTGCGGGCTCACATTTTCTCCTCTGGTCTCTGTGGCGTACTGAAAAATTATAGCGCTCAGTATAAAGGTGCAGTCGGCTAGTTGGGACCACTCACCGGCTGAGGTTCCCCAAATTAAAAGTAGGAAAATATGTCAGACTTGAAAAAGTTAATGAAACTCTCTGTGTGCAACGTGCATAAATCACGGAGATTACAAGCTAACATGTGGGAGACAACACTGGGAAAAAATTGCAGAGGCATTCTACAAGTTAACGGTGGCTTGGCAGAGAACAGCGTGTTCGATTGCAAAGTATAATTACATTGAAATTGAATGTAAAATATAAGAGAATGACTAAGTCATATATCTATTATATAATGAATGAGGTGCCGCCATTTCAAGTTGGCGATATTCAATGTTGGCAATGTCTCAATTGTCGTCATCAAAATTCCATTAACGCTGAAAGTAGCGTAGATTGTGGGAGGGGACGTCCAACACTAATCCCACCTTGTATTATCTCATCTCCGGCAACTCCCAGTATTACTCCCTCAGCAACTACCATCACTTCCCCGGAAGCCATTTTAATAAATCCCTAACCCTCTATATCAAAAAGGGCCCATCACCCAAGCCCTCCCCTTTTCCATTTTCCAGGGGCCTTTATTTAGTAGTCCCAAGCAACCCCAAAAAAACCCCCGGGAAAATTTTCCTTTTAAGTTGAACAGGGGCCACTTGCTACCCCATTAACATTCCTACCCCCCACCTCCCTCCGGGCACTTCACCTGTTACTCAAAATAAACAAATGAAAATCCCAACTGTCGTGTGTTTAAAGTCTTGTGCCAGCAAAACCTGCAACACCCCGCAACAACCACCACCACCACCCCGCAAAAACCAACCCTTTGCCCCACTGCTTCTAGAACCCCCCCTCCTTTTAAAGCCCTATTCGACTTTCAATGTTAACGGGGGGAAGACGGGGAGGAGGAAAAAGGGCCATTAGCTACAGGGAGCCGGGACCCCATCTGCCCCAAAAATTAAAGCAAAGAAGACCAAAACCTTTTGGTAAGAAAAATACCAAATTTTGTATTTTAAAAAATGAAAAAAAAAAATATATAAACCATCAAATTTTAAAATAAATAGGTTTTATTTAAAAAAAAAATCCCAAATACAACCCCGTTTAAAACGGTTACAAAACCCCGTTTCTTTCAGGTAATAAACCCAAAAAGAAATATGGAAACCCATTTAAAATGCCCCGGGGAATGAAAACGAGGCGGGAAATCAACAAATAAATTTTTGCAATACAGCTGTGAGACTATTTAGTAAACCCCCCCCCCACACCCATAGCAAAAATTTAAAAAATAATTGGCTTTTTTGGGACCACACCCTTTTTACAAATAAGTAAACAGGAAATCACAACATTTTAAATTTTGAATGAAGAAAAAACCCAAATACGAGTTTAATCCAGTATAGTTAAAAAAATAAAAATTTTTCTGATAAATAAAAAAAATTTTAACTTTTTAAAACGTGTTTTTTGGTTTATTAACGAATCTGACATTACAAAAATAAAACATTCCCTTTTTCTCCCTTTTTTGGGGAAGGGTTTTTCCCACAGGGGTTTTTTGTTGCTGATCTTTTTTTTTTCTTTGCTTCAAAAAAAAGTTTTTTTAATTTTATGAAACCTTTCCCTTGAAATGTAATAAAAAACTTTTGCTAAAAAAAAAAAAAAAAAAAAACGAGGCAGGACATCTACTCCTCCTCCCTACCAAAAACATAGAAAATATATAAGGTTTTTCCATAAACAAAAGTAATACATATAGACCCCCAATAAAAAATACCCATTTATTAAAAAATTTTAACCATAAAAAAACTTATATAAATACTCCAAAATGAAAAAAATTTAAAATAAAGAATAAAAGCAGACCCCCCAAATAATATGTAAAGAATTCTAAAGAAATTTTTCTCATTTTCGTTTTTTCTTTAAAATATTTTTTTTTCAAATTTTTTAACCCTCTAAAACTTTTTTGGTTAAAATGTTTGGTGTTAAAAAAAAATTAATAAAAAAATAAATAAAAATAAAAAAAATAATTAAAAATATTTTTAAAAATATATTAATAATTAAAATAATTAAAATTTATTTTTAATTAATTTTAATTAAAAAAATTTTTTTTTTTTTTTTTATTTTAATTTAAATTTATTTTAAATTTTTTTTTTTAAAAACCACCAAAATTCCCTTTGAAAATTCATTTTAAAGTTTAAAAGGAAAAAAAAAATTTAAAAACCCCCTTCCCCCCTCCCTTCCCCAAAAAATTTTTTAAATTCCTTTAAATAAATTTTAAATATTAATAATTATTAATTATTTTTTAAAAATTAAAAATTTAATTAAAAAAGTTTTTTTAAATATTTTTTATTTTTTTTTTTTTATTTTTTTACAAAAAGTTTAAAATTTTGGAAAAAAAAAAGAAAAAAAGGAAGGGGGGTGTAAAAAAAAAAATGGCGTTACTCCCGCCGGGGGCCCTTGCGTGCCCCTTCCTTTTTTCCCGACAAAATCCCCCCAAAGGTGGGGAAAGCCTTTGGGGGGAATAAAAGGGCCCAAAAATTTAAATTTTTTTAACACATAAGGTTATTTTGGCTTAAACCAATTTCCGGGTGGGCCCTTTTATCCAATTTGGGAGTGACCATTAAGAGCAGGGGGGGTTGCACACTCCCCTTTACCCAAATCCGGGGTTTCCCGGGAGAAAATAAAAGTCACAGGAAGCTGACTATGGTGGTTCAACCCCTGGCTACCTTTTAAGCCTTGGGTAAGCCCCCTGTTTGGAAATCAGCAGGGAACTTCAGACTGCATTTGGGCGCCTCTTTTAAGTTAACCCCAGAAAGGGAAAGGGGTTTTGGTTTTTGTTTGTGAAATCCCTGCATTTTTGCATTTTCCTTTGCTGTAATAAAATAAAAAGAAGCCCTTTTTTTTCCACCTGGAATACTTTCCCCCTGTCCCTGCCGAAAAGGGAGTCACATCCCAGAGCCGAAAAAAGCTCACACGGGTGGGGGGCAAAAAAAGAGGAAGTACCCCTAAGACAGAGGAAAAAACCGTTTTCCCCGGGGTGAAAAGCAGCCTCCCCGGCACGGCCCAGCAGAGGCGGCAAAAATGGATATTTGGGAAAAGCCTAATTAACCCAACCCCAAACCCCAGCTAAATGGGGGCCCCAGCCACAGAAAGCGCACGAAGAGACATCCGGGCGCAAGCGGAGCAAATCCCCCTGCAAATTTTAAAAACCCCCCAAACCCACGGGAAAAAACCCAGCAGGTAAACCAAACGCTGAAGCAACAGCTCCCGACCCTGGCGAAAGGGCCCAGAAGTACCAACAAGTGCCCGGTCCACACCCCGCCATTTTGGTTTGGCCAATTTCCCCCTGCGCAAGAAGTCCGCGGTTTGACAAACTTTCGAGGCTTACCGGGGAATTCCCTTTGGAGACCCCGGCGGCCGGGGCGTTTTGTCCTGGCTCCCTTTTCCAAAGGGCCAAACCGCAAAAAGGCCTACTTCGACCTGCGTGCCCCAAAGACGCCAAGGACTAAAACAAACTGGGGGGGGAATCCTGGCCCGCCCGGGGGTCACCCGGGCCGCCCGGGCCCAGGAGCCAAGCCGGGAGTTTAAACCTGCCAAAGCCCCAACCAGGTCAAAAAATGTACGACCTTTCCAACATTCCCCAACAAGGGGGCCTAAAAGCCGGAAGCCACCCCACCTCCCCCGGTTTGGTCGAGCGATTTGGGTTCCTTGACCGTTTTTGTGGGCCCCTTCCCAACAAAAACCAAAGGTGGGGGGGGGGGCAACGGCCCGCTGTTGTGGAACGGTAAAAACCGCTACAAGGAGTTCGGGAAAGTCCAAAACCCCCCGGGGGAAAACCGCAGACCATCCAACCGCGGAAAAGACTGCCCTGTCCCAAAAGGGGGTCAGGGGAAATACGGAAAGGGGGGTGAGAGGCCACCTCCCCAAAAGGGACCCTTTTTTCAAAAGGCCCGGGCCCCCTTTAAAAAAAAAAAAAGGTTTCTTGCTTTGGCCAAAAAAAAAAATTTTCCAAAGGGACCTGGGGAAAAAAATTTGGGGGGCACTTTGGGCCCGGGCGGGGGGAAACCCATAAAATTGGGTTTGGGGGGCGTACCTCCGGGTTTGCCCGGCCCTATATTCCCTTCCCCCCCCACCGTTTTCCTAAAAAGGGACCGACGGAGTGCCCTTTGTTCCCATTAATGGACACTTGGTGCCCCTCCTGGATTGGGGGAGTTTAGTAAACCCTTGTGAAAGCCCACTGGTGACCCAGAGAAACTACTCCCCACCCCCGGTTTGGGGGTAGTTTTTATCCATGGGGCCCCCGGGGACACCCCACTGCCAACGGGCAATAGAGACTCCTGGGGGGTCCCCCAAAACCCATGAGGTGGCCGGGGTTTAAACCAAAGTTTCCCCTCACAGCGCAGTTATTGGCTTTTGATTTTTCCTCTTTTTTTTGGGAATCTGTGGGGAAATAAAACTTAAAAATGTATCATGATGTCCCCTGCTGTAAATAAAGGGGGTACCCAAACAAGTGGCAAATTTTGAATTGTCCCTTTTTCCCCTTTGGGTTCCTGGCAAGACCCAAGGAGACCCCCTTGATTTAAAAAACCTTTTCCCCGCCAGTCCCGAAAAAGGGAAATTTTTTGGAACAGAGCAAGTGAGGGACCCTAACCTGGGTAACGCTTGGAAAAGCGAAAGTCATTAAAGGGAGACCACGGAACCAGGGGAGGGGGTTTGGCCTCCCCCATTTTCATCGTAGGGAAACAAAAAATTGTAGGGGTGAAAAAAACGCCAACAGGGGTAGTGGGCATTTGGGTTGGTACCCCGAACACATGTCCTATGATTTTGGGAACTGGCACTTTCCCCATGTTTTGGGGGAATTTTTGGGGGCGGAGAAAACTAGGAGCGGGTGGAGGGGAAACCTTCTACTGGCCCACATCTAAAAGGGCCCCTTTGGAAGAGTCTTTTCAGCCTGCCCGGGGGTTGCAGGCCACGCCCCTAGACCCTTTTTTTCCGGAGTCCATTGGGTTCCCTCCCCATTATAGAAATCCCCTTTGATGGGATTGGCATGGATCTGGTGGGCCCCCCTCCCTAAATGGGCAAAAGGGGCACCAGCATACCCCTGGTCGTACAAAATTTAAAGGGCCCCACCCCGAGGCTGTACCCCCAAAACCCCTCTAAAGGGATATTTTAGGGATTTTGTTCCCCAATTCACCCGTACCGGGCCCCCCAAAGGGAAAATCCTGACCGATCGGGCACCCCTTTTATGTTAAAGGGAAACCCCAAAGAGCTATGCCGCCTGCTAAAGATTGCCCCCCACCTGGGGCCCCTCCGGAAACCATCCCCAGACCGAGGGTCTGGCCCAAACGTTTTAATAAAACCTTAAAGGGCTGTTTAAAAAAGGTGGGGGAAAAGGGAAGGGTAGGGATTTTTACCACCTTTTCCCTATCTTATTTTTCGCCACCCGGGGAAAAGCCCACAGGCATCCACGGGGTTCCCCAAAAGCCTTTCCCGGGGCTGCTAAAAGGGAGACATCCCCCGGGGGGCTCCTGGACATAGCCCAGAAAACCCTTTGGGACCCAAAAAAGGAAACCCCTTACAGAAGTGTCAAAGCAAATACCCCACTAATCAGGACAGGAACGCGGGCATTTAAAGGCCCATTGAAAAGGGAGAAAAATGCTACGGCCCAGGAAGCCCGGGCCCGGTTTACAACAGGCCCGGGAAAAAGAGTCGGGTTTTTTCGGGCCCGGGGAAAAGGTTGCTCGTATTTGGAAACCAAACTGAAAAAAAGCAATTTTCAAACCCAAAAATGGCAAGGCCCCTAAGATCTCGAAGGTAAGTGAGGTAAATTTTAAAAGGGGTTTTCCAGCCGGGGAAAAAGAAAACCCTCCCAAAATTTTTTCCCCATATTAACCTCACCCAAAAAAACCCTGGAAGGACGGGAGAAAGCCTGGGGCTGAAAGGGGAGCCCGGGGAAGCCCCATCCCGGGGATTTAAACCCCCCGTACTTATCGGGGGTTTTCCTTTGTCAGAGGCCCAGAGACAGGAGGCCCGGGAGTTCCAACAGGGGAACCGAGGGGAAATTCTCTGAACCCTGGCCGGACAGATGTCACCCAAACATGACATTTGTCACCGGGGCCCCGGCCCAAAAAAGGTGCGGTTGGGGCCCATACAGGGTGCCAGAAGCCCGAGGCAACCCTTTTTTAGAAGAATTGAGGAAAATGCTAGCCCGGGGGGTTTAAAGAGAAGTCCCAAAGGGGGTGGTCCCCCCCATCGGGATTTTTCCTAACCAGATGGTACCTTGGGGTTTTGGGGGAAATTTGACTTCCGCAAGTTAAATGAAGTCTCCCAATTCGACCCCCCTACCCCATCCCAAGGGTCCGACAAGATGGAAGGTTTGGGACCACCCGAGGTATAAGGACCCCCCTTAGACCCCCCAAATGTTTTGGGGGCAGGTTTTCCCCCTCACAGATCGGGCCAAGGAAAAACCCGGGCATTTTCCCCCCCCAAGAGGGACACTTCCGGTACGTGGCCCTTTCCCTTTTGGGTTTTTGCAGGGGGCCCCTGCAAACCCTTTCAGGGGTTTTTAAAGGACAATCCTTTCAGCCGCAAAAAAACAAACGCAGCCGAAACCGGAAGATGTGGGGGACAACAGCGCCGATTGGGGTTTCCCCAAACGGCAAAAAGGCAAGGGCCTTAAACGCGATGGGGGGCCCGGGCCGGGTCTAACGTCCAACCCACAAAAGGGGGCGCGATGGGGCCCTTAAAGGAAGGCCCCTACCTCGGGTTTATAAATGGGCCGGGGGGGCCCAAAAACCCCCAAAGTAGACAAACTCAAGCCTTTTTCAAAATTTGGCCCCCAACCTGGCCAAAAAGAAACCCAGGTTAACCCTTCCTGGGCTTTTGCGGTTATTAAAAGGAGGTTTGTTCCAGGGTTTGCCAAAATACCCTTGCCCCTCTCAAAAGTTTCCCCACCAATGGAAAAAATCCACCCGGGTTTAAAACAGGGGAAAACCTGAGGGCCGCAAGCCTTCCAAAAGCTAAAGGGAGGTTCTTTGAAAAGGGGCCCCGTATCAAATCACCCCAAAATTTTTGGGGAGGTTTTCCTGGTGCAGAGGGGATCCTCAGAAGTCGTTTTGGGGGCATTTTTGCCCCCCAAAGGGTCAAGGGGGAAAAAAGCCCCCCCGTGGGGTACCCCCACCCGGAAGAAAATCGGCAGCCAAAAAAAATTTTTTTCGTTTTGGTAGAGGGGGAATTTTTTTGGGCCCCAAAAAAGTGGGCAATCGATTCGCCCCAGGTTTTTAACCTGGGGGAACAGTTTGGGGTTGGATCACGGATAACCCCCCCGCAAAAGTGGATGGGCCCAAATAAAGGGAAGAATTGCGGGGGGACCCGGGGGTTTTCCCCCCCCTTCCCTTCCCAATTTTAAAAATTCTGCGTCAAACCCCTTTCCTGGTCCCAACAAGAAAACCCGCAGACGCTTATCCAATTGCAAAATTTGGGGGCACAAGGTGCCCCGCCCCCACGGGCCTAAACCAGGGGGGGGGGGAAAAGAAAGGGTTTGGCAACACCCGGGAAGGGTGTACAATGGCGAAAACACCCCGGGCCCAAAGGGCCCCCAGGGGTGCCCCTTTCCCGATGTCCCACCTTTCCCCCCCAAGGAAAAGGCCTTTGGGGGAAAAAAGGGCCCCAAAATTAAATTTTTAAAACAAAATTTAAGGTTTTAGTAGGGGTTTTTCAGCCATTTCCTTTGGGCCCTTTCATAGGGAGTGAGCAAAAGCAGGTGGGTCTTCACTCCCCAAATGACTCCACTCCCGGGGTTTCCCTTTGGAGTAAAAAAAGTCAGCAGGAAATTTGGGGACAATGGGGGTTTTGAAAACCCCGGCTCCCTTTTAAAGGCCTTGGGTAAAAGACCTGCGGGAAAATCAGCGGGGGAACTTACAGACTTCAGTTAGCTGGTCTCTTTTTATTTAAGGGGGGCCCCCAGACGGGGCAGGGGGTTGGTTTTTTTTTTTTGTTTTGTGCATGCCTTCCCTTTTTGCTTTTTTCCCAATTTGCCCCAATAAAATACAAAGCCCTTTTTTTTTTCCACCTGGAAAAACTCTCTCCCCCTCTGCCTAAAAAAACGTGAGCCCACGATCCCAAGCCGTTAAAGCTCAAAAAAATAAATTATATAAAAAAAAAAAACACACAAAAAAAAACCTAAAAAACCTCGAGTATAACCCCCGCCCCAGTATAACCCCAGGCCCCCACCTTTTGCCCACAAAAAAAGGGGAAAAAGGTTTTATTGCCCTCGAGTATAAGCAGCGGCTACTGGTAAATTTAAAAAAAATTAAAAACAATACCAATAAAATTACATAGGTAGCAAAAAGCCCCCCCAAAGGCCCAATAAAAAAACAGTTGAATGTCCCCCATGGGGCGGGTTTTGGGCATGTATGGGCATTTTAATGCCCCCCATAAGGCTGGTATAGGCAGCAAAATTTCCCCCTAGGCAGGCAAAATGGGCCCGGAAATTTTGCCCCCAAAATGGGCAGGTTATAGCGGAAAAGGGGTTTCCGATAGGCAAGGGTTTTGGGCAGTAAAGGCCCCAAGGCAGGCTATAGGCAGGTAAAAGGTCCCCAAAGGGCAGGTATAGGCCGGGAAAAGGCCCCCCCTAGGCAGGCTATGGGCAGGAAATAGGCCACCTAGCAGGTATAGGATGGAAAAGGCCCCCCCCCAAAACAGGTATAGGGGGGGTTAAGGGGCCCCCCCTAGCAGGTATAGGCAGGGTATAGGTCCTCCTGGGCGGGGTATAGGCAGGAATCGGTCCCCCTAGCGGGTAAGGCAGGTTAAAAAACGGGTTTTGGGGCAGGTAAGGCAGGCAAAATGCCCCTAGCGGGTTTATAGGAAGGGCTATAGGCGGTATTGCAGGCTAAGGTCCCCCTAGCAGAATGGGGCAGGCTATAGCAGGTAGGGGGCAAGCTATAGCAGGTTTATAGGCCCCCTAGCGGATAGAAGGCAATAGCAGATAGGGGGCAGGCTTAGCGGGGTTACACAATAGGCCCCCCCCCTAGCGGGGTATAGGAAAGGGGCTAAGGCGGGTAGGGCAGGCTATGGGGTCCCCCCCCCAAGCGGGTAAAGGCAGGCTATGACAGGTAGGGCGGGGCTATAGGCCCCCCCCTAGCAGGTATAGGAAGGCTATAGGCAGATATGGGCGGGTTTATGCCGGGTATAGGCAGGCTATAGGTCCCCCTAGCAGTATAGGAAGGCTTAAAGGCCAGGTAGGGGCATTTATGGCCCCCTACATATAGGAAAGGGCTATAGGCAGGTATATTTTTTTTAAAAAAAAAAAAAAAAACACTTCCTGGCTCCCCCTGCCCTCCCCCCGGGCCCCCCTCCGCCCCTCCTGTCCGGCCCCCCACGCTCTCCTGCACCCCGGGGCACAGGGCGGTGACCAAAAGGCCCCGGGGATGCAACTAAAGACACACGCGCCTTGCCCCGGGGGGCCCCGGGGGGCGCCGCATTTCCCCCCCCCCCTGGGAACCGGGGCTGTCCATGCCCGAGGGTATCCTTTTTTAAAAAGGGGGAATCCCCCTAAAAAAAGGAAAAAAAAAAAAAAAAACCCCAAGGATTGAAAAAAAAAAAAATTTATTTAAAAATAAAAAAAAAAAAAAAAAAAAAAAAAAAAACCCGGGAAAAAAAAAAAAATTAAAAAATTTTTAAAAAAAATTTAAAAAAAATTTTAAAAAAAAAAACCAAAAAAATTTTTAAAAAAAATTAAAAAAAACCCCCCCCCAATTAAAAAAAAATAAAAAAAAAAAAAAAAAAAAAAAAAAAAATTTTTAAAAAAAAAAAAAAAAAAAAAAAAAAAAAAAAAAAATTTTATTTTTTTAACATAAAAAAAAAAAAATAAAAATTTTTTACAAAAATGTTTTTTAAACCCCCAAAAATTTTGGGGCCACCCAGGGTCAAAATTTTTTGGGGAAACCAAATTTTTTCCCTTAAAATTTTTTTAATTTCACTATGAAAAATATAAAAATTTTTTGGGGTAAAAATGAAAATTTTGAAAAAATGGAAAAGGTTTAAGAAATAAAAGAGGAAAAAAAAAGGCCCGCGCATGCAACTAAACACACGCGCCTTCCCCCGGGGAACCCCCGGCAGCCCGATTTCCCGCCCGCCCCCGGCCACTGCGGAGCACGGAGTGCTCGCTCCATGCTCGCAGTGGTATCTACTTCTCCTGCATTGCTCTCCGGAGGATCGAAAAAAAAAAATTGCAGAGGAAGAGATCGCTGACAGCGCAATTTTTTTAGGTTCGGATCCCAACTGTACCTGCAACAACAAGGAGTATCGTTTGGGGTTCGCCGAGTGGGGGCCCAGCGTAGCTAATCTATATATGAATAGCTATGAAAATCAATATGTATATACGTCTGAGTTCTCACAGTACATCGTGAAGTGGATGAATAATGTGGATGATGTTATGCAATGTGGGGTTGGGTACAGAAGCCAAACCTTGAAATTCCTTGAATATTTGAATTCACAAGTACCTCTCATCCATTTTTTCACGATGGAAAAGAGCACCCCAGTGCATACAGTACCTTGATGTTGAGATACCATAAAGATTCAGAAATTTTAAAACAACCATTTGTTTACAAAAAAAAAGTAGAGCGCATAACGTTCTCCACAAAACTAGTTTTGATGCTCCCCAAACCTTTAGGGGCATCCCTAGGGGTCAATTTGTTAGGGCCAGACGCATTTGCTCGTCTGATGATTTATATATTACAGCTATGAATAAACTTTTTCAAAAAATTCACTGAAAGAGGTTATATAAAGTAGAACTTGAAAAAAATCGGTAAAGGAGGTGAGAAAATACAAGAGAAGAATTATTAAAAAAAGAAAAAAGTCAATAAGAAACAGGAGAATAGGATGTTTTATATATCTAAAATGAACCATCATCCAAATTGATTTAAAAGATGTGTATTGAAGAATTGGAACATTTTACAAAATGATGAAAAAAATTGGTAAATTGTTTTCTCCAAAAACCAAGATTTATTTTTAAAAAGGGCCATACACTGGGTGACACATTAATGTCATCCGATTTAAAAACAAAAGGAAAAATACAAAACGTGTTACGCCCACGTAAGAAGGGAACTTTTCCCTGTTTAAATTGTTCATCCATAATCAAAGGATCTGAGATTAACCATCCAATGAAAGGATATAAACATCCCCATTAGAGCTTTTTTTTACATGTGAATCGAAAGCGGTTATTACATGTTGAAAATGTCCCTGTGGACAAATATACGTAGGTCAAACTAATTAGGGCCATCGGACTACGTATTAATGATCATAAATCAGCGATCAAAAACATAACAAAAACAAAAAAGAAAAAGAAGAATTTGCCTAAAAATTTTTTGGTGAGAATTCATGGCGGGACATTTTTTTTTGAAAACCGCCACAAGTATCAAAATCTTGGGTGGTGTGTTTTGGGGGGTTTTTTTAAAGTCCAATGAAACGAACGGAAAGTAAAAATTGCAAAAAAGGGGAGACGAAATTGGATAGGACACTTGCCCCGCCAGAATCCTAAGGGGACTTAACGGAGCAAAAACTTTAGAGTGTTTTTTAAAATAAAAACAGCCCTTTATGGGTTAAAACTCCATGAAAAATAAGGAGAAGCAAGATCTAACGCGCATGCTTAAAAGGGGGTAGAATCCCCTGAAACGTTGCATAGTGCAGCGTTCGCCCCCGGTTTTTTCTAACTTCTCCATCTAGGGCCCCCGCTGAGCCTCGTTGAAGGATTTTACCTAACTTTTTTGAACACACTACGACTTTTTTACGTTTGTAACTACTTTTAAACTAAGGCCTAAAACTGAAATAAATGGCGATAAAATAATGAAAATAAAAGAAAATTTTCACAAGTTTAACACATTGGGTCTCACAATTATTGCATGCATTTTTATGGAAAACTTTGGGGAAACAGGGAGCCTTCCCAATTTTTTGTGCCCCATAAATGAAATTTTTCTCACTCACAATAATAGGGGAATATTTGAATACTTACCCCCCCCCTTCCCGGCAGCCCCCACCACCACCTCCTAAACTACGGAATCTCTTTCTTTCCCGGTGCATTTTTCTCATCCAGGGCACCACCAAAACCCCCAAATCAACCAATCTACGTCCTTTTTACCCCCCAAAACAAGTCAATATCACAACCCAAATCCAGACCCCCTGAAAAAACCCATGGCGTTTTACCGTCACAGTCGTTTACAGAAGAAAAAATTCTGCCTCTTGGAAAGATTAAACCCAAAGTGCCACATCAAGGGCTGGAAAATTATTTTTGGCCATCAAAAAACAGCCCCCCTACAAAAAGACACGTTGAGGACATCATGCTTATCATCGGGGGAAGATTTCTGACGTCTTCTTCTTGGGCAAAGAACGTTTGGGATGAGTCCCCAGTCAATACTTCATTTCTACTCAGAGTCCTATAAATCCGTGGAGAATTTTTATCACCGGATGTCCCCCGCCTTTTTCCAGACCATGGATTTACAAAACCAAAGCCACAGAATCCTCTTTTTCCAACGGCTTTTTAAAGGTCTCCCTTAAACCCATTTGAGAATAAAATTTTAAACAAAATTTGAGCAGAATATGCAGAGTGCCGAATCAACTCTTTCTATTGCTAAGGCCAGAGTTTCTTTTTGGCTCAACGATTCCCCTCCAACAATTGAAGAAAGTTTCTACAGTGTCCCCCCACTTCAAGACTCCCACAGGGCCCACATCTCCCAACCCTGAAAACTGTAAGACTACAACAACCAGAAAAAGGTTTACTCGGGACCTCACCCACCAACCCCCTATCAACCTAAGTTTTTTTTTAAACGTCCAACGCACACCTTCTGGGGGGGCAAGGCCGAATTCAAAAGACTTGTTTTTACTGCAACCGATCCGACAGATCATTAGGCGTGCCGCACTAAAGCTCTTGATTAACCAAGGGAAATTTCTACTAACGGCCAACCCCCAATAGCGTCCCCCTACCCTCAAGCATAATCGAAGGAAAAGTTGGCCTTTTTTTTAAGGTAATGGAAATGTTTGGTTTTGATGGAAAAATGGAAATTTCAACCAAAGTTGATTTCAAGATGACATGGAAAGGATGTGAAGAAAAGACAAAAAGGTTTTATGATGGAAATTTATGTTTTGAAAGTGAGAAAAAAATATGGAAAAGGAACTGAAAATGAATTTTGGTGATATAAATTGTGACACTAATATTAATAAACAGGTTGGATGGAAAAGTTTTTAAAAAATACAAGGCAATGTGGGAGTAAATTTATATGCATCACGACCGCAACTAAAATTAGTCTTCGGGACCTGTTGAAACTAAATTTACCAAGTTTATGATCCCCACCATAAAAGATTCAAACAACAAACAACGCGACCTCAGTCCTTGTTTTGCCCCTGATTTTCCAACTTGTCAATCAAGCTCTTTGAGTCTTCAATATTTTTGCATCCACCCCAACGTAAAAGTATCACAGTCCAAGCTCCAAGGGGTTGTTCTAAGAAAGACATATTCCTCAGACATTGCATATCAAAAGGGGACCAAACACCTTAACGGGATGATCGGGAAAAAGCTGTGGATGCTCATTTCTTCACCGACCAATCTAAAACAACTTCAAGGATTTCTAGGCCTCGTCACTTACTGTCGTCAAGGGGGTACCCAATGCTTCCAGTTTTATGCAAGTTTTATATGATTCTTTCAAGGACATTATTTACACCAATGAACTCTCACTTGAGGCACAGGAGTGTTTTCAAACCCTGAAAAAAACATCCTACATCCCTGCCTATTGTCCACCCTCCGGCGTCTAGGGATAGGGCCTCTCTTCTGTTCTAAGATTATGGCCCTCTCTATCATTTCTCCTCTCCCGCAGCTCAAAGTCCAATGGCTCCCTTTCAGTTCCTTTAGCAATTCATAACGGCACGAGACGGGGCTGCCCCCCTTTCGCCTCTCCTATATGTTCTGGTGATAGAGAACCAGCTGGCTGCCATTCGCTCCAACTCGGACATTAAGGGATTCTCGGTCGGAGTGCATGAATATAAATTTTTCTGCTTTCGCGGATAACCTTCTCTTTATTATAACGGACCCACTGACGCCCTTTTGCCGGCTTTGATGTCCGAGTTGGGAGCGTTTTGGATCCTGGTCCAATTTTAAAGTTAATGTTTCCAATCGAAGTCCTGGATATTGGTCTTCCCCCCGGGGTGTACTTCACCAGACTGCAATTCCTCCTACCCTTTCCCATGTGGCCTCCCGCGGGAATCACCTACCTAGGCTTTTAAAAATTCCCGGGACTTAGCCAAATTTTTACTCTCTGAATTTTGAGACACTTCTTCGGAGGATCTCTTCGGATTTAGATAGCTGGGGTAAGCGAGAGTTCTCCTGGTTTGGAAGGGTAAACATCCTTAAAAATGACAATCCTCCCCCGACTACTGTACCTTCTCCAAACCATACCCATTTATATTCCTAACTCATTTTTGGAAGAGAAGTTCAGCGTAATTTTACCAACTTTCATTTGGTCCTCACATCGACCGAGACTTGCTTTACTCCCTGTTAACAAGACATAAAAGTGTTGGGGGTTTGGGCCTACCGGACTGCAAGAAATATTATTAATGGCGGCGGCTACTCTCGGGTCCTGGACATGGTGTGCCCGGGAGGCGGTAAACTTTGGACTCAGTTTGGCTGGGACGGTTTGTCCTTTGTCTTTGGCCTCGCTCCCTTGGATTGGACTCAATCCCTGGTTTGACAGGGTATCCAACCTCATTTACGACACGTCATACGCTCTCCACGATTCTCATTTACAAATTCTCCTATAATTTAATTTGGATCGATCTGGCCGTTACTCCCCTGTAGTCGATAATCCTGCATTCCCTCCAGGCCTGGAAGTTTCCTCTTTTTCTCGGGTCCTCCAAAATAAACCCCAACTCGCTTCCATACTCTGGCACGGGGATCTGACATTCTCCCGCTCTATCCCTTCCTACGGAAATGACGTCTAATCCTCCCCCTCTTTCTTTCCAATATGCCCAACCCACGCCACTTTTTTAACTCCTTCAAAACGAAACGGGGGATTTTGGAAGACCTCTTTCACCCTTTGAACAAAATTGTGCCCCTTCTCATACACCTCCGCGGCATGTCATCTTTTTCCATTTATAGGGAATTATCCTCTACCCCTGGTCCACATTAAACCATTTTTTGTAAGGCCTGGTAGGACGAACTGCATGTATCTTTCTCGCAAGCCCCAATTTGGCAACGCTGCTTCACCCTTTTCTATAGAGCGGTGATTGCCTCTAGGGCCTGGGAAACATCTTTTCAAAGTTCTCCCAGGTGGTAAAGGGTCCCCCCCCCTTGTGGCATAAATGGTTCCCCTCTGTGCCAGATACTGCTGGAGGTGGGCACCATGGTACATATCTGGTGGGAATGTCAGTCATTGAAGAGTTTTTTGGGATGCAATTTTTGACATTATTCAGGGGCTTACTAGCTTTTGTGTTACCTAAAACCCCGGAGGCAGCTTTTACTTTTTCATGTTTGATTTCCACAATTTCGGTCTATAAAAAAAAGTTACTCCCGCCATTTGTTGCAGGCCGCCAAGACCATTCATCCCTAGGCATGGCGATCCGCTGACCCACCTGCTTATCTCAGAATGGTGTGCCGAGGTTTCCCACACCTATTATATGGAGGAGCTTTTTGGGCCCTCTCTCATGATCAGGGGCAACAAACTCCCCTAGGACGTGGACCCCTGGGCTCACCTTCTTAAAAATCCCCTGCGTCCCACAACTCCTACATTAGAACAAACTGTGATTCCACTTTGATTCTTACGTTTGACGTGTTGCCGCCGTAAGTGGCTATACTGATGTGTGACTGTTTTTTTTTTCTTCTTCTTCTTTTCTTCCTTCCTGTGTCCCCCTGTTCCCCCCCTTCATCCCTTACTACAATGTAAAATGTACTCTTGCCATCGCGTTTTCCTATGTATATGTGTGTATATGTGTAATGTATGTATGTAAGTATATATATATATATATATGTATATATGTATGTGCAATGTTTACTCTTTCGGACTGTTGACATTTGGTTATCTCAGGTACATTATAGTCCTGTTATACTATCATTTATCTCTATATGCGTTTTTATGCTTGTCACTGATTGTTTTGTTGTGAATTGTGACTACCACTTCAACTTATGTTTCAGGCCTCAGGCCTCACTTTTTTTTGCTAATTATTTGTTATGTATTGTGCATTTTCGGAGATTCCCAAGTCTCCCTGTTTGCAATTTTTTTTTGTATAATCTGCCACCTTTCAATAAAGCATCTTTTGAATCGAAAAAAAACAAACATCCTACATGCTCAGGGTCTGGGAATCCCGGACCACTCACAGCCTGTCACGGATCAAGCCGCGGCCCGTGCCTTGGATCGCGGTCTTGTCCGTGCCCCTGTGGCTCCCTGTGCGGGGCTTACAGCGGCAGTGTCAGTTTGCTCTGCACCTGCTTCTGCTCAGCGTTACTCACCTGGCCCTGCTTTCACACGTGTCCGTCCTCTGTGGCTTCCCCAGCGTTTGTGCGCCCCCCAGAGGGACATTTATGCACACAGTGCTCCTGCTTCCTGCCTGTGACCTCTGACCCTTTCCTTCATTAGGAACGTCCTCCCTGCACTCAGGGTCAGTTCCTTGGTGTTTATCATTAGAGCTAGACCTCTGCTGCTGAGCTCCTGCTGTGTTAACCCCTTGGTTTCCACTGTGTCTGCTGAAGCTCTGCATTAACCCTGCGCTGTCCAGCGCACCTGTTACCTGCTGAATTCCTGACGTGTTGTCCTACATAATCTCTCTTCTGTCTCATGCTGCTCAATACATTCTGTCACCTGTCTGGGACTCTGTCATCTGTTCACTATTGCAGCATCCGTTTATCAGTCTCCAATTTGCAGCCATCCAGCCCTGCACTTCGGCTACCCACTGCGCGTACTACCATCTCAGCCAGCGGTGAGCCTGAGGGTCCCCTCTATCAGGACGTTTCTGGCTTTGCGGGCAGAAAACGTGACAGTACGAACTGACCATACTAAATGGATCCTGCCGGAGTGACTCTACCTGACCTGGTAGCTGTAATCAACCGTCATGGCATGCACCTGGAGCAACTCTTCCAGAAGCTACAGATACCGCACGTGTGGATGAAGTTGCATCTATGCCAGCTCCACCACCAGCTGTGGTTCCGCCGCATGCGGCCATGTCCAGTCCCAGCCTGCACCTGCCTCTGCCTGCCCGTTACGACGGAGACCCCCTTACATGTCGCGGATTCATCAACCAGTGTACCATACACTTTGAGGTCCTGGCACTCCAGGTTTCCATCCGATAGAGCCAAGGTGACGATTATCATCAGCCTGCTCTCAGGTGAAGCCTTGGCCTGGGCCTCACCCCTCTGGGAAAGAGGGGATCCGCTGATAGGGGACATCCAAGAATTTCTGTGCACCTTCCGGAAAATTTTTGGACAACCTGGGCGCAATATGTCCGTGGCATCTGCTCTGCTACGTGCCTGTCAAGGCGAATCTTCTGTGGGCCAGTAGGCCATCCGGTTTCGTACCCTGGCTTCGGAACTCGCTTGGAACAACGAGGCCCTTGTTGCAGCCTTCTGGAGGGGCCTCGCTGGGCACATCAAGGATGAACTGGCTGGTCGTAACCTACCAAGTAACCTGGACAACCTCATTGCTCTAGCTATGAAAATCGACATACGTTTTTCTGAAAGAGCTAGAACTACGCCAGCAGTCACCACCCTTCTGTCCTCGCAAGCCTCCGCCTCGCCGTGTACCTGCACCTCCAAGTCTGCCTCACCAGGCACCTGCGATCCCACAAGATGTTCCTATGGAGGTGAATCATGCACATCTAAGCCTGGAGGAACGCACTCGCCGGCGCAGTCTGAACCTGTGTCTATACTGTGGCAGTTCCAAGCACTACCTGAAGAATTACCCAGTCCGCCCTGCTGCGCCCCGGAAACCTCCATGCCATGGTGTTGTGGGTGAAGTGTATCTGTGTAAAGATGCCTCTGCTCCTCGTCTGACCACCCCGGTCACGCTTTGTTATGGTTCCAGTACTAAAGTTCAAATTCCTGCTCTTCTAGACTCCGGCTCATATGAGAATTTCATCCACCCGTCATTGCTGGAAGAGTTCTGTCTGCCTGCCACCCGTCTGAGAGAACCACTTCATTTCTCTTCTGTCAACGGGAAAATCCTGAAGGAGCCAGCCCAGTTCCACACAAAACCTATATCTCTGCTAACTGGAAGCTCTCACCAAGAGGACATCTCGTTCTACGTTTTGCCTAATGCTTCTGTCCTGCTTGGCCTACCGTGGTTCCAGCGTCACAATCCATCCCTAGATTGGAAAACGGGTGAAGTTCTCCAGTGGGGTGAGCTATGTCTTTCTCGCTGCCTGAAGCCTGCCTGCTACCCTGCCCATTTCTGCTGTGCTGCCTGAAGAGGAACCTCAAGCACAAGAAGAGCTCCTGGTCTGTAAAGACACCTCTGTTTCCCACCCACCTCTCCCCCTGCCTACTGATTCTGCTTCTGCCCTCCAGGTTCAAGAAGTAATCTGGGACTCTCTGGACACCTCCTCTGAAGACAGTTCCTGGGATACCGAGGAGAAGGTGGTTACTCCTAGCCGTTATGGGGGTACCTGGCTAGCCCAGAGGGGAGGGCACTGTCACGGATCGCGCTGCGGCCCGTGCCTTGGACCGCGGTCTTGTCCGTGCCCCTGTGTCTGGGTCCGCTGTGGCTCCCTGTGCGGGGCTTACAGCGGCTGTGTCAGTTTGCTCTGCACCTGCTTCTGCTCAGCGTTACTCACCTGACCCTGCTTCCACACGTGTCCGTCCTCTGTGGCTTCCCCAGCGTTTGTGCGCACCCCATAGGGACATTTATGCACACAGTGCTCCTGCTTCCTGCCTGTGACCTCTGACCCTTTCCTTCATTAGGAACTTCCTCCCTGCACTCAGGGTCAGTTCCTTGGTGTTTATCATTAGAGCTAGACCTCTGCTGCTGAGCTCCTGCTGTGTTAACCCATTGGTTTCCACTGTGTCTGCTGAAGCTCTGCATTAACCCTGCGCTGTCCAGCGCACCCGTTACCTGCTGAATTCCTGACGTGTTGTCCTCCAGTTTCTCTCTGCTGTCTCCTGCTGCTGAATACATTCTGTCACCTGTCTGGGACTCTGTCATCTGTTTGCTATTGCAGCCCTGAGGGTCCCCTCTATCAGGACGTTTCTGGCTTTGCGGCCAGAAATCATGACACTTTCAACCTCTTCCTATTTGAAGACTATGGCCACGCTTCTGAAGTCTTGGCACACAAACATGGAGAGCGTATGAGACCTCTTGGATACTATTCTTGCAAGTTGGATCCTGTTGCGTGGACTGCCCCTACTTGCCTCAGAGCGGTCATTGCTGCACAAGTTCTTCTTGAAAAAACTCATTTTAGGCCATCCGGTCAATGTCTTGGCTCCTCATGATCTGCAAGGTATCCTGAAACAGTCTCAGCAACCTCATCTCAATAAAGAGCGCCATCTCCGTATACAATGCTCATTACTGATGCCCGAGAATGTCACTTTGAAGAGATGTACTACTCTCAACCCACCCACTCTGCTTCCTCAAGGGGGGAAGATGAAGATCAGTCTACCACAGATGAACCTCTTCATGACTGTCGTGAACAAATGGAGGCTGGAACCTCCCATCTTCCTACTGTCTCTACATCCAAGTTGGAGAACCCAGACTATGTCTTCTTCACAGATGGATCCAGATATGTGGATGATCAAGGACAATTCCATACAGGATTTGCTGTGGTTACCTTGCAAGAAACCGTGAAGGCTGCATCTCTACCTTCTAAAATGTCAGCACAAGAAGGTGAACTCTGGGCTATAACGGAAGCTTGTAAGCTCACCGAAGAGAAGACCGTGAACATATACACCGACTCAGCCTACGTGTACGGAGTAGCCCATGACTTTGGCCTGAAGTGGGTCCTGCGAGGTTTCCAGACAGCTAGTGGAACGCCCATCAAGAAACTATTCATACTCTGATGCATGCTCTCCAATTGCCAGCTCAAGTGGCCGTTTTGAAGACTAAAGGCCATGGAAGAATAAGCGGGAAAATGAAGGCCCTACAAAGCAATTGGCTGCAAAGGCCTTAGCTCTTTTGCCAAAAAAAAAAAAAGGGAAAAAAAGAAATTTTTTTAAAAAGTTTTATAATTTTTTAAAAAAAAAAAAAAGGGGAAAAATTTAAAAAAAAAAGGGGGGGAAGGAAAGGGGGGAAAAAAAAAAAAAAAAAAGGGGGAATAAAAGAAAAAAAGGGGGAAAATTTTAAAATTTAAAAATTAGGAAAAATTAAGGAAATAAATAGACTTTCCAATTCATTAGGTTTTTTGAGATGAAACAATCCATAATGCCTCGCCGGGACTGTCGAGGTGGCCCTGCGGTGTTTTGGGGGAAGTCATCCTTTCCCTAAAGGCTCTGTGAAGATACCACGGGGCTTGGTTCGCCCCCTTGGAGCAAGCCCATGGTTTTGGGTTCAACACCCGCTCCCCCTTTTCACCCTGTGTCTAAGGTGTTCCCGGCTTATTTTTGCAACGGATTTGCCGCCCTATTTTGGCCCCAAATCGTTGCGAAATCATTTCAAAAATAACTGGCTGTTTTCATTGATTTTTAAAGGGAAATACGTGTCGCTTTAGACGACATTTTTTCCGCCGGATTCGGCCGCGGATTGCAGCCGCAAACGGCCGGGGAAAAAAAAAAATGTACATTGAATTATTTCCCGGGCGGGTTCACCACCTATAAGAATGGAGATGATAATCCGTCGGGGAAAACAGTTTCCCCTACGTGCCTCACTTATGCCCCCTTATTTGAAATGATTTGCCGTTTTTTGGAACAAATTTTCGTTTGGAAAACCCACGTGAAACAGTTCTGAAATCACCGTGTGAACATAGCCTAAGGAAGTGACCTTTTCCCATTTTGCTCGTTTAGGGAAGAGCACAATCATCTTCACGCTCCAGGGGGGGTTTTTTAAAACAGATTCGATGTTTTAGGGGGGCTGTCATTGATGACTTAAGGAAAAAACTCAAATCTGTTCATCATTTAATTCTTATTAAACTTTATCAATAGTTTGTTAAACTGCTTTTACGCTATACATCCTTATCGAAGTTATCAGTTTATCTTTCACACAGCTTACTTGGAACAGATGCACTGTCTGCTTCAGGAAAAGTTATATCAAGAAACCAAAGAAATTCCTCTCTCAGAATGTCTCTTATCAAACTAATGCCTAGCAACCTTATGTAGATACAGGAGACTATTTGGTTTTAGCAACAGCCAATTAGCCAATGATAGAATGATCATGTGATTCTTAACCCCTTAACGACCATGGGCGTATGAGTACGTCCCAGGGCCGCTAAGGGGCTTTGCAGGGGGATCGCGCCGCGACCCCCCCCCCACTTGCTCCCGGGGTGTTAGCGGCGTTTGCGGTGGGTGGTCCGCCACGTGGCGCTGCTTAACCCATCAGACACCGCGGCAAGATGGCCGGCGGCTCTGAATTAACCCGATCGGTGCCAGCACCGATCGGTCGTTATTGGGCACCAGCGCAGTTATGCTGCGCCGATCCGATACCGGGCATTGTAGAAAGGCTCCGTCTTATACCCTGGCCGGTTTGCCCCATTTCCGTCCACGACGGGAAAGTGGGGGAAACGGCCATCTTTGTACACCCTAATGCATTGCCTATGCAATGCATTAGGTTGTATTAACAATGGCCACCCAGTGGTCAAGTACCATAGGTGGCCTCAATGTTACAGTAAAAAAAAAAAAAAAAAAGTTTTTAAAGTACAAAAAAGTAAATTAAAAGTTCAAATTTACCCCCTTTCCCCATTTTACAAATAAAATCATTAAAATAAAAAAGTTACACATATTTGGTATCGCCGCGTCCGAAAAAGTCCGATCTATAAAAATATAAAACATTATCCTACCGAACACCCTAAGAAAAAAAAAATTCAACCAATCGTCATTTTATGTCACTCAAAAAATTGAATAAAATGAACAAAAAAAGTCGCATGCAATTTCCAAACTGCTAGCGATAAAAAGTACACTTCAGCCCGCAAAAATGCCCCCTCACTGACATCCAAGGTGTTAGTACAAAAAAGTTATTGGTTTGCACAAAATGCGGGCCTGGCGCTAATTTCAAAAATACAAAGTGTTTGGAATTTTTTTACGGTACCAAAACATAACGGAAACCCTAAATATTTGGTATTGCCGGATGCGGATCAACCTGTAGAATACAGATAACTCATATTTACCGAAGATTGAACACCATAAACGCAAAACCCCCACAAACATGGCGAAAATAATTTTTTTTTCACAATTTGTCCCACTTGGAATTTTTTTGAGGTTTGCCAGTATATTCTTTAGTATAGTGAATAACACCATTAGAAAGTCCATCTTGTCCGCAAAATAAAAGCCCTTATGTGTATATGTAGGTGGAAAAATAAAAAAGTTATGGCTTTCAGAAGGCGAGGAGGGGAAAAACGAACTGTCACAAAAAAAAAAAACGCCTGGTTTCCTTTAAAAGGGGTGGGAAAATCCCGTAGAAGATATCAAACTGTTACTTCTGTTGTTAAACCCAGATTTATGCCCCAAAAGGAAGGTGTGGGTGATATTCTCGAGCTCCGGTTTTTAAAACCAGTTAAAAATTTAAAAAAATTCGGGGGAAAAACATTTAATTGGATAAAGGATTTAGCAAAAAAAGATTTTTTCGACCCCTATTTTTTTTTTTTTGAAAATGGTCCCCCACTTTGCCCCCCAAACCCCAAGGGTTTTTGTAGAGGGGGCCGTTACCCTTACCGGGAAATAAAGCCTTCTAAAGTAAATTGTCCAAAAAAATTATATTTTACATCAAACAAAAATAGGGTAAATGTTCTGCCCTTGTGATTTTCAGGCTCCATATTTCCACCCCCAAATACAGCTTTTAATGGGGGGATTTCCCCAAAGTTTTTTAGAAAATTTCATCTGGGCTCCCCTACATAATTTTGGGAACCTGCAACTTTTTTGCATCTTTTTTGTTCTGCAGATTCCTTTTCAGGGTAACTGCTTTGGGTTTATTTTTTGCCCCCTGGTGATGGGAAAATTCTTTTTCTTCTTTTTTCTAAAAATTAAAACCCCTGTTCTCACCCCCCAAAAATAGCTCAGTGTTTTTTTGGCTTTTCCCCAACAATGGGGTTCACGGGGTCGGAGCCGCCATGAAGAAGTTTCCCCCAAAAAAAGGAAAAGGCCCCACCCGTCCAGCTCTTTCGATAGGTTGGGGCCAAGGACTCGCCAAACTGAATCATGGGAGGCCTGGCAGGGGGAAAGGGAATTTGTAATAAAGCCCGTCCAAACCCAAAGAGGTGACGTCCGGGGGAAATTTATCAGACCCAAAAAAGTCGTTCTTAAAAAAGGTCAATAGACGTTTAAGACACACCCAGTGGGGGGAGGTTTTAGGCTTGGAAAGGAGTGATTTCACGACGTCCATCGAGCCCCGGGCCCCTTTCCACATCGGGAAATGTTTGGCCCAAAAAAAAAGGTTTTTAAGAAACCCGGACTTAAAATCTCCTCATAAGAAGCGTCGAAAAAGTTTTTTAAAAAGGAAGTTTTGGGAAAAAAATGGCAAGATTGGGGAAATGGGAAAGCCAAAAAAGGGGGGGAAAAGGTAAATCAATAGCCCGGGGCTCTGATGGGGGGGAATGGGAAAAAACCAGGGAGAAGGGGGGGAAAGGGGCGGGGGAGAGGGGGGAATAAAAAAAGGGGGCAATGGACCGGGTAAAATCTTGGAATGGGGGGGAATGGGAAGAACCACGGGAGAAGGGGGGAATGGAGCGAGAGATGAAAGTCAATAGCCCGGGGGCCAAGGGGGGAATGGGGGGAAAATGGAATTGGGAAAGGGGAAAAAGCAAAAGGGGTTGGGGGGGAAGGGGGCCGGGGGGGGAAGGGGAGGGGGGGAGAAGGGGGAGAATAAAGTCAATAGACCGGGGTCTGAGGGGGGGGAAATGGGAAAAAAAGAAAAAAGGGAAAAAAAGGAAAAAAGGGGCAAAAGGGGAAAAAAAGCCGAAAAAGAAAAAAGGGGGGCAATGGAAGGGCCCGGGAATGGGGGGGGAAAAAAATGGGAAAAGGGAAAAAAAAAACCAAGGGAAAAAGAAGGGGGGGTTGCGAAGGAAAAAGGGGAGGAGAAATGGGAAAAGGGTCCCAAAACCGGGCCCCTGATGGGAGGGAATGGGGGGGGAACCCAAAGGGGGGGGGAAAGGGGGGAAAAAAACGGGGGGCGAGGGGGGAATAAAAAGGGGGGGTAAAAAAGGGGTTTTCCGGGGTTTTTAAAAAATGGGGGGATGGGAAGAAAACCAAGGGGAAAAAAGGGGAAAGGGGGGAACAAGAAAAAGAAAGCAAAAGGGGAAAGGGGCAAAGAGGGGGGAAAAAGGGGGAAAAAAGAAAACCAAGGGGGGGTTGAGGGGGGGGAAACAAAAAGCGGGAGAAAAAAGGGAAAGGGGTAAAAATAAAACCGGGTTCTTAAAATGGGGTGAAAGGGGAAAGAATCAAGGGAAAGAAGAGGAAGAAAAAACGGGAGGGGGGAAAAGGGGGAGAGTTGGAAGTCAAAAAAACCGGGGGGCTCGAGGGGGGGGGAAGGGGGAAAAACCCCAAAGGGAAAAAGGGAAGGGCAAAAAGGAGAAAAAAGAGAGAGGAAGGAAAAGGAATATCAGGGGGGAATGGGGGGGGAAAAACGGGATGAAACCAAAGGGGAGAAAGGGAGGAGGAATTTTGGGGCAAAAAGAGGGGGGAAAGGGGGCCAAAAAAAGGGGGGACTTAATAAATGGGGGGGGGGGGGAAGGGGGAAAAACCCAAGGGAGAAGGGGGGGGAGAGGGGGAGCGAGAGATGGGGGAAAACTGTCAGGGTCGGGGGGAGGGGGGTCATTTGCCAAAGATTTTTAAATACTTGACCATTTTTGGTTTGGTGACCTCAATGCTGAGCTTATGTGAGTGTCCTACAAGATGGGGGTTTCTTCATGCACTAAAGGAATGGGATAAAAGAGGACGAAAATTTTTCTAGCAGGACAACGCCCCAAAAGCAGAGGGTCAAGGTTGGAAAAGGGAAAGGGGTCAAGGCAATAAAGCGGAGTTGCTGTATGGGCCCTCCACATTTCCTCAGATTCAACCCCAAAAAAAACTTTTTTGGGGAGGTGAAGAAAAAGCGGGTTTTAAATCCCCAAAGTCCTTTCTGCAAAACTTTGGGGGAATGTTTTGAAGGGGACCTGGGTTTCTTTTTTTTGGGGTCGAGACCTGCTTGAATCTGATCCAGAGCAGCGAAGGACTAAGTAAGAGCTGAAAACCAAAAAAAGGGGGGGATTAAACCAAATACAAATAAAATAAAAAAATTTAAAATTTTGATTTTTTGGAAAGAAAAACCAAAGAAACAATGCTTTTACGGAAAAATCCAGAAAAAAAACAGTGCTAAATATCTGTAGGTAAAATTTTAAATGTATAAGTTGGGTTTAAGAGGGACTGTATATAAAATTACAGTACCTCATGTACAAAGCGGGAGTGGAGGGGAGGATTTAGACCCCTGAAAGTAACAAGGGGTCAAAAAAATTTTTACCCTTTTTGTTTGTCATGTTGTTCAAAAAAAAATTAGCTTGTTTTTGGGTATCAAAAGATGTTTAAAAAGCCTGATGTTCCCCAATTTTTACTACAAAAAAGGGGCCCAATAAATTTTAAACATCCCGCCGTTTTATAAAGGGGGGGCCCGGGGGGTTTTGGGAAAATGAGGATTTTTGGAGCTTTGGTTTTAAAACTCCACAGCCCGCTATTAACCCCTATACCAGTAAAAAACCAAAATATGCCCATTTTCCCCGTCCCTAAATCCCGTCCCCCAACCAAATATGTCCTTTAATCCCGTCCTTTTTCCCCCAAAAACCAACATATTTTCCTTTTATACCGTCCTATATCCCGTCCCCACCAATATGCCCTATATACCGTCCAAAATACCCCGCCCACCCCCACATATGCCCTTTTATACCGTCCTATACCCAGTCCCCACCACAATAGGCCCTATATACCACCCCCTAATCCAGTCCCCCCCACTATTTTCCAATTATACCGCCCCTATATCCAGTCACCCCCAAAAGGGCCTAAAAATCCCCTTTCCTATACCCCGTCCCCCCACCAAAATATGCCCTATATACCGCCCCTAATCCCCGGTCACCAACCACATTGTCCAAATAAACCGTCCATTTTCCGTCACCCCCAAACTTTGTCCTAAAAAAAAAAAACCCGTCCCTTATTCCCGTCAACCACAAACAAAATTTTCCTATTTTAACCGTCCTTTTCCCCCCTTCACCACCACATATGCCTAAAATACCGTCCTATATCCCGCCCACCCCCAAACATATGTCCTATATACCGCCCCATATCCAGTCACCCCCAATATGTCCTATTTTACCACCCCTTTATATCCAGCCCCACCAAAAATATGTCCTATAAGCCCCTATACCCAGTCCCCACCACATATGTCCTATTTTACCACCCAACCCCCTTTGCCCGCTCCTGTCATTGCCCCTTTAAAGAACATCTCCAAAATCCGTATTTTTTCTCACTGTGGAAACAGCTAAAACCCCCCAATTTTTGCTCTTATTCACTTTTTGGGTTTGACTACTGAAAACTCCTTGCTTACGGTCTCCCTTCTGCAAATTTTCCCCTCTGAAAATCTGTTCTGAATCAGCAGCCAGGCTTGCCCTTTTAAACCCACCCGCTATTTCTGTACCCTTTTCTCCCCCTGTTCGGGCACTGCAGGGTTTTGGGGCCCTTTTCCCAGTCCCCTTTACAACAAAAAATCCCACTTCAACCCATAAAGCTTCCCGGTGTTGCACCTCCCCAAACATTCCCCCCTCATCTCTGTCTCCCCACCCTACCCGTGTTCTCCGCTCTGCTGATGATTTTCAACAAATTCCTCAATCACCCGAACCTCCCCATCCCCGCCCCCAAGATTTCCAAACGTCAGCCCCGGGCCCTTTAGGGTTTTTATGCTACCGCGGGCAAATTCGGGAAATTTCAAAAACCCCACATTTTTAAAGAGGGCCCTAAAAATAATCTTCTGGGGTCGGGCCCCCCAAGATCCCAAACTGTTTACCACCCCCGTCACCCCCTTTACAAGGGGCCCACTAAACAGGAAATTTTATCTGTATTTTGATGTACGTCGGGGTGGCTGGGTCCCCCCAATTTCTATAAAAAAACCACCTCTTTTTTATTTTAACAGGGCCGGGACCATATTTAAATGAGAAACTTTTTTTAACCCCTTTTGGTTTTACCCATACACCCCAAATATTTGTATGCCATTTTAAACCCCGGGCGAGCGGGGCCCTCACCCCTCGTGTCTCATTTGTAATTTTCTTTTAATGGGGGTAATGCCTGTTTTGTACACCCTCAAAATTTGAAAAGTGCTGGGGAATAGTTGGCGTATATAAATAAAAATTATTATTATTAATTTTAGTTCATATGTGGTGGTGGGGCTGGAATAGGAGGGAATAGGACATAAGTGGTGGGGAATGGGTATAGGGCCGGGGATTAAAAAGGAATATGTGGGTTTGGGGGCTGGAAAATAGGACTTTTATATTTCATTTGTTGGGGGTACTGGATATAGGGACGAAATATTTGGGGCTTTTGTTTGGGGGTGAAATGGGTATAGGACGGTATTTAGGGAAAAATTTTTGGGGGTGGGCCCGGGGTATAGGACAGTATATAGGAAAATAGTTTTTTTTTTGACTGGATTAGGGTGGTATATAGGACATTTTGGTGGGTGACGGGGTATTTGGGCGGGAAAATAAGACTTTTGGGGGTGGGTGGATATAGGCGGTATATAGGACAAATTTGGGGGGGGACTGGATTTAGGGACGGTATATAAAGGGCCCCCTGTTGGGGGTGGGCTGGATATTTGGACGGTATATAGGACATATGTGAAAGGGGACTGGATATAGGATGGTATTTTAAAAGGGCCCTATGGGGGTGGGGCTGGGTATAGGACGGTATATTGACATATGGGTGGGGACGGTATAGGACGGTATTTTAGGAAAAAAAATATGTGGTTGGGGGTGGAAAATAAGGGGCATAAATTTTTAGGACAAAGTTTTGGGTTTTGGGGCCGTCCTATACCCCCGTCACCAAAACATATGTCCTATATACCGTCCTAAAATCCCCGTCCCCCCCCACAAATGTTTCCCATATACCCCCCCTCCAAAATCCCGGTTTGCCCATGCTTATATTTCCGTTCCCATATCCAGACACCCCACATTCCCCATTTTTCCCTCCCCATATCCCGTCACCACCACATATGTCCTTTTATATCTTTCCCCAAAACCATCAAACCCAACCCCAATTTGTCCTATTTTACCGTCCCCTTTTTCCAGTCCCCACCCATATGTCCTTTTAAAAACCGTCCCCTTTTATCCGTCAACCCCCACATATGTCCTTTTTATACCGCCTATATCAGTCCCCCTTCAAATATGTTCCTATATACCCTCCTTTATCCGTCCCCCCCCAAATGGGCCCTTTTTTTACCGTTTCCCCATATCCAGTCCCCCCCACATATGTCCCCATAAAACCGACCATAACCCCTCCCCAAAACCCCATATGTTTCCTATATTTCCCTCCTACCCTCCTATATCCCGTCACCAAAAATAAAGCCCCTTTTTTATTCCCGGGCCTATATCCAGTCCCCCCCCACATTGTCCAAAAATTTCAAACCCCCCAAATCCAGTCCCCCCCCACATATGTCCATATACCTCCTTAACCCCTCCCCCCCACTTTTGTCCTATATACTTCCCTATATCCAAGTTCCCCCCCACATTTTTTCCTATTTTCCTTTCCCATACCAGAAACCCATGGTTTTTATAAACTTCCTATATCCCTCCCCAACCATATGTCCTTTTATTTTCCGTCCTATAAACCAGGAAAACCCCATGTGTCCCCAAAAAATCTCCGATATCCATCCTCAAAACATATGTCCCCCTATACCGGTCCTATATCCAGACACCACATATGTCCTATTTTACCGCCTATAAACCAGTCCCCAACCAAAGTCCCAAAATTTTCCATCCTATTCCAGTCACCCCACATATGTCCTATATACCTTTCCTATATCCAGTCACCCCCCAATTTTGGGCCTAAATATCCCTCCCCATATCCAGTCAACCCCCACTATGTCCTATATCCAGTCACCAGCACATATGTCCTCTATACCGTCCTATCTCCAGGCCCGCCCACATATTTTCCCAATCCCCCTTTATCAGCACATATGTCCTATATACCCCTCCCTATATCCAATTTCCCCCCCACCTATGTCCTATATACCGTCCTATATCCCGTCCCCCCCATATGTCTTTATACCGCCAAAAATCCAGTTTCCCCCCACATTTTTGTCCCCAATTTCCACCCATATTCCCGTCCCCCCCACATATGTCCTATATCCATCCCCCATATCCAGTCCCCCCACATATTTCCTATAATTTCCGTCCTATTTTCCCGTTTTCCCCCCAATATGCCTATATACCCCTCCTATATCCCGTTTTTCCCCCCCCCAAAATGTCCCTATACCTTCCCCATATCCCGTCCCCCCACTATGTCCTTTTTTACCGGTCCCTATATCCAGTCCCCACCACATATTCCTATTTTAACCCTCCCCCAAAATCCAGTCCCCAAACCCCATATGTCCTAATCCGTCCTATATCCCCGTCCCCACCAATATGTTTCCCATATAAATGTCCCTATATCCGGTCCCCACCAATATGCCTTATACCCCATATCCATTTACCCCCCACATATGTCCCATTTTACTGGGCCATATATCCAGTCCCCACCACATATGTCCTATATTTCCCTCCATATCCCGTCCCCCCCCCAAACCAAATTTAAAGGCCCCCATAAACCGGGGGGGGTTATTAAAGCCAAAAATAAAACCCCCCCCATGTCCTTTTTAAACCGTCCCCATAAACCAGTCCCCACCCCCATATGTCCTATATACGTCCAATTTTTCCCGTCCCCACATATGGGGCCCCATATCCCTCCCTATATCCAGTCCCCCCCCACATTTTGTTTCCCATTTTCCATCCCTTATCCAGTCCCCACCCCCATATGTCCTAAAACCGTCCTATATCCCAGGGCCCCCACCAATAAGTCCTTTATTCCGTCCCTTTATCCCCTCCCAACCCCATTGTCCTATATACCGTCCAAAATCCTGTCCCCCCCAAAATAGTAAATTAAAAAAAAAAATACCGTTCCCATATCCATCCCCCCCCATTTTGTCCCAATACCCTTCCCATATCCAGTCCCCCCCACCAATGTCCATTTTACCGTCCAATATCCATCCCCCAAATATGTCCTATATACCATCCCTATATCCAGTCACCCCCCCATATGTCCCCATATAAACCCTCCCTATATCCAGTCCCCCACCATATGTCCCATATACCCTTTCTATTTTCCATTCCCCCCCACATATGGTTTTATAAAAGTCCCCATATCCGTCCCCACCCAAAATATTCCTATATTTCCCTCCCCATATCCGTCCCCCCCCATATATGTCCTATATAACCCTTTTTTATATTTCCCGTCCCCCCCCCAAATTTGTCTATATTTTTGTCCCTATACCAGTCCCCCCCAAAAAATGCCTATTTTAAACCCCCCTATATCCAGTCCCCCCACTTTTGTATTAAAATTCCCCCCTCCCTATATCCAGTCCCCACCACATGTTTTCCTATTTTTCTGGGCTGGGGTTTCGGTACTTGGGGAGGTCCAAAACAAATGGGGGCCCCCCATGGTCGGGGGGTTCCTGGCAGCAGCAGAGGGCCCTGTCTTCTTTTTTTTTCCCCGAGTTATTTTTTCTTTTACCCGAAAAAGAAAGCTTCGTTTTTTGAGGTTGCCAGAATTTGGTTGGGGGGGTTTGTTTTCCCGAAGGGGCTTCGGGGAAAGGGGTTCTGTGCCCACGAAACTCCCGGGGCCCTCTGGGGATTTCCCCTCCGTAGCCGGGGGCTCCGCCCCTTCCCCGCCCCCCCCAGGCCCCTCCCCCAAAGGGTTCCCCTCCCTGTAGGTTTTTCCGCCCCTCCTTAGGGGTCCTCCCCCTGGTTTCTTCTTTGCTTCCTTTCCCGGGAGCCCCATTTTTTTCGCCCCCCCCCTCAGGCTCCTCCCCCTCCCGGGTTCCCCTCCTTTTAGCCCCGTTTTTTCCGCCCCCCCCCCCCCGGTTTTTCCCGTATCTTCTCTTTCCCTTTGCTTTCTGTCTCCCCCCCTCCCCCCCCCAGGCTCCCTCCCCTGGTTTTTTCTCTGTTTTTTTTTTTTCCCTTTCCAGCCCCTTTTCTTCGCCCCTCCCCTCAGGCCCCTCCCCCTGGTTCTCTCTGAGCTTTCTCCTGTAGCTGCTTTTCTCCGCCCCCCCCCCCTCAGGTCCTCCCCCGGTTTCTTCTGTATTTCCTTCCCCGTAGCAAATGGGCTCCGCCCCCACCCCCCAGGCCCCTCCCCCAAGGTTCCCTCCTGTATTTCCCGTTTTCTCCGCCCCTCCCCCAGGCCCCCCCCCCTGGTTCTCTCTGTAAAACTTTTTCTCCTTAAAACCCCTGTCCCCCGCCCCCCCCCCCTTGGTTTTCTCTGCAGCCCCTGTCTCCCCCCCCTCCCCTCAGGCTCCTCCCCCTGGTTCTCTCTGTAGCTTCTCTCCTGTAGCCGATGTCTCCGCCCCTCCCCTCAGGCTCCTCCCCTCCTTTAGGGCCCCCCTTTTCTTCCCCGCCCGCCCCCCCGGGTTCTCTGTATTTCCCCTCCTGTAGCTGCTGGGCTCCCCCCCCCTCCCCCAGGGCCCCCCCTGGTTCTCCTGTATCTTCTCCCCCGGTGCCGCTGTCTCCGCCCCTCCCCTCAGGCTCCTCCCCCTGGGTCTCTGTATCTTCTCTCCAGTAGGCTTTTCCCGCCCCTCCCTCGGCTCCTTCCCTGGTTCCCCGTAAAATTTCTCTCTGTACCGCTATCTCCGCCCCCCCCCTCAGGCCCCCCCCTGGTTCTCTCTGCAGCCGCTGTCTCCGCCCCTCCCCTCAGGCTCCTCCCCCTGGTTCTCTCTGTAGCTTCTCTCCGTGCCCTGTCTTCGCCCCCCCCCTCAGGTCCTCCCCCTGGTTTCTCTGCAGCCGCTGTCTCCGCCCCTCCCCTCAGGCTCCTCCCCCTGGTTCTCTCTGTAGCTTCTCTCCCGGGGCCGCTGTCTCCGCTCCTCCCCCTGGTTCTCTCTGCAGCCGCTGTCTCCGCCCCTCCCCTCAGGCTCCTCCCCCGGGGTCTCTCAGTATCTTCCCACCTGTAGCCGCGGTCTCCGCCCCTCCCTCAGGTCCCCCCCTGGTTCTCTCTGTATCTTCTCTCCAGTAGCCGCTGTCTCCGCCCTTCCCTCAGGCTCCTTCCCCTGGTTCTCTCCTGAAAACCGCTTGTCTCCGCCCCTCCCTCAGGCTCCTCCCCTGGTTCGCTCTGTAGCCGCTGTCTCCGCCCCTCCCCCTGGTTCTCTTGTACTTCTCTCCGCGCCGCTTTTTCCCCCGCTCCCCCCCGGGTTTTCTCTCTGCAGCCGCTGTCTCCGCCCCTCCCCCAGTCTCCTCCCCTTTGTTCTCCCCAGTCCCGCTGTTTCGCATTTTCCTCAGGCTCCCCCCCTGGTTTCTCTGTTTCTTCTCTCCCTGTACTGCTGTCTCCCCGCCTCCCCCCTCGGGCCCTCCCGGGTTCTCTCGTATTTTCCCTCCTGTAGCCGCTGTTCCGCCCCCCCTAGGCTCCTCCCCTTGTTCTTTGTTTTCCTCTCTGAAAGCCCAGTCTCCGCCCCCCCGGGCTCCCCCCCCCTGGTTTTCTGTAGCTTCCTCCCCTGTAGCTGTTCTCCGCCCCCCCCCCTCAGGCCCCTCCCCTGGTTTTCTGTGTTTCTCCCCTGTATGCTGCTCCGCCCCCCCCCTGGGCTCCCCCCCCGGGTTCCCCCTCTTAGGCTTCTTCCTGTAGCTGCTTCCCCCGCCCCTCCCTGGGGTCCTCCCCTGGTTCTCTCTGTTTCTTTCTATAGCCGCTGTCCCCGCCCCCCCCCTGGGCTCCTCCCCCCTGGTTTTCTGTATCTTCTCCCATAGCGGTTTTCCCCGCCTCCCCTGGTTCTCTCTGGTGCCGCTGTCTCCGCCCCTTCCCTCAGGCTCCTCCCCCTGGTTCTCCTCGGGCCCTGCCCCCGCCCCCCCCCCGGGTTCTCTCTGAGTTTCTCCTGTAGCCGCTGTCCCGCCCTCCCCCGGCCCCTCCCCCTGGTTTTCTGTAGTTTTTTGTACCCGTGTCTCCGCCCCCCCCCTTCAGGCCCCCCCCTTTTCTCTCTGAAACTTCTCTCCTGTAGTGCGTCTCCCCCCCTCCCCCAGGCTCCTCCCCCTATTTTCTCTCTGTAGCTTCTCCCCTTAGCCCGTCTCCGTCCCCCCCCCTGGTTCTCTCTGCATCCGCTGTCTCCGCCCCACCCCTCAGGATCCACCCCGGGTTTCCTCGTAGCTTCTTCCTGTAGCGCTGTTTTGCCCTCCCCTCAGGCTCCTCCCCTTGTTCCTTTGCCCCGTGTCCCCCCCCCCCCTCGGCTCCTCCCCCTGGGTCTTCTGTATCTTCCCCCTGTACTGTGTCTCCACCCCCCCCCCTGGGCTCCTCCCCCTGGGTCTCTCTGTAGCTTCTCTCCTGTAGCCGCTGTCTCCGCCCCTCCCCTCAGGCTCCTCCCCCTGGTTCTCTCTGTATCTTCTCTCCTGTAGCCTCTGTCTCCGCCCTTCCCTCAGGCTCCTCCCTCTGGTTCTTCTGAATTTTCCCCTTGTACCCGCTGTCTCCCCCCTTTCCCTCACCCCCTCCCCCGGGTTCTCCCCCGGGGCCGCTGTCTCCGCCCCTCCCTCGGGCTCCTCTCCGGGTTTCTTGTAGCTTTTCTCCTGTACCCGCTTTCCCCCCCTTTTTTCCTCAGGCTCCCCCCCCCGATTTCTGTGTTTTCTCCCTGTAGCCGCTGTCTTCGCCCCTCCCCTCAGGCCCCTCCCCCTGGTTTCCCTTCTGTATCTTCTCTCCTGTCCGCTGTTCCCCCCCTTCCCCCTGGGCTCCCCCCTATGGCCCGTGGAGTTCCGGGCCCTTCCCTCAGGTCCCCCTGGTTCTCTTGTTCTTCCCCCCTTAGCCGCTGTCTCCGCCCCTCCCCCGGTCCTCCCGGGTTTCTCTCTGTACCCCTGTCTCCGCCCCCCCCCCTCAGGCCCCTCCCCCTGGGCTTCGTACTTTTTAAGCGCCTTTTCCTCCCCCCTTCCCCTCGGGTCCCCCTCTGTTTTCTGTATTTTCCCCTCCGCACCGCTGTCTCCGCCCCTCCCCCGGGTTTCTCTTTTCTTCTTCCAGACCGCTGTCTCCGCCCCTCCCCTAGGTTTCCCCCCGGTTCTCTTTATTTTCTCCTGTAGCTCTGTCTCCCCCCTTTCCCCTCGGGGCCCCTCCCTCGGGTTTCCCTTCTGATCTTCTCTCCTGTAGCCGCTGTCTCCGCCCTTTTCCTCAGGCTCCTCCCCCTGGTTCTCTCTGTACTGCTGTCCCCCCCTCCCCTCAGGTCCCCCCCCTGGTTTTCTTTGTAGCTTTCTCCTGTGCGTACTCTGCCCCCCCCCCTCAGGTCCTCCCCCTGGTTTTGTGTTTCCTCTGTGCCGCTGTCTCCCCCCCTCTCCCTGGCTCCTCCCCCGGTTTTTCCCCCTGTACCCGTTCCCCGCCACCCCCCTCAGGCCCCCCCCCCGGGTTCTTGTGTATCTTTCTATGTCCCCGTATTCCGCCCCTCCTGGCCCCTCCCCGGGTTTTCTCTGTATTTCTTCCTGTACCCGCTGTCCCCGCCCCCCCTCGGGCTCCTCCCCTGGTTCTCGTATCTTCTCTCCTGTAGCCCTTTTTCCCCCCCTCTCCCTAAGGCTCCCCCCCCGGGTTTTCTCCGGGGCCGCTTCTCGCCCCTCCCCTCAGGCCCCCCCCCTATTTCTTGTATCTTCTCTCCTGAGGCTATTCCGCCCCTCCCCTAGGTCCTCCCCGGGGTTTTCCTTTGTATTCTCCCCTGTAGCCGTTCTTGCCCTTCCCTCAGGCTCCTCCCTCTGGTTCTCTCTGATGCTGTCTCCCGTCCCCCCTGGGCTCCTCCCCCGGGTTCTCTCTGTAGTGCTTCCCCGTCCCCCCCTCGGCTCCCCCCCCGGGTTCTCTTGTAGCTTTCCCTGGCCCGCTGTCTGCCCTCCCCTAGGTCCCCCCCTGGTTCTTGTTAGTTTTGCTGTAGCTGCTTTTCCCCGCCCTCCCCTGGTTCTCTCTG
Organism: Phyllomedusa bahiana; assembly: GCA_025379985.1. Classification (NCBI taxonomy): domain Eukaryota; kingdom Metazoa; phylum Chordata; class Amphibia; order Anura; family Hylidae; genus Phyllomedusa; species Phyllomedusa bahiana. The sequence goes on along the minus strand of JAODAL010014832.1, from coordinate 25,727 downwards.
TAGCTTCTCTCCTGTAGCCGATGTCTTTGCCCCGCCCCTCAGGCTCCTCCCCCTGGTTCTCTCTGCAGCCGCTGTCTCCGCCCCTCCCCTCAGGCTCCTCCCCTCAGGTTCTCTCTGTAGCTTCTCTCCTGAAGCCGCTGTCTCCGGTCACTCCTTCCTCTGTCACAGCCCCACCCCTCATGTTCCCTCTGTGACAGCCCCTCCCTCCCTTCCTGTAGCCGCTGTCCTCCCTGTCCGAGGCTCCCCCGCTTTCCCCTTTTTGACTTTCCTCCATGTAGGCGGAGTGCTTGTGAGTCGCTTTGGGTTTTCCCCCCAGTGAAAGGCTGGGGGCTGCCCCTTCCCCAAAGGGCGTGTGCTCTTCACATCTTTCATACAACCCCTCGTAGACTTTGATTATTCCTTATGTTTACCCAACCTGATCCCTTAAAACCCTTTTAAAACAGTTAAAGGTCTTTTCGGAAATTGCTTTTAGTCCGGTTTTTCAACCCCGATAAGCATATCTTAACATTGACGAATTTAAGGGGTTTTTTCATACAATGTTCATCTCCCTCGTTTGTTTTCTTGGTTTCATTTTGAATTCAGGGGCGTGTTTACTGACTTCCCTAGGGCAGTAGAAACCAGGTCTTGCTATAGCAACCATGCTGGGAGCCTCTAGGAGAGAATGAACGGTCTGTGCTATAGCGACCCGTGCTGGCGCCATAGTAAAATGAACAGGTCTGTAGCTATAGCGACCAGGCTGGCGCCCATCAGTGAAAAGAAAAAGGGCTGTGTATAGCAACCCGCCCGGCAGGGGCCCTCAGGAGTATTGCACAGGTTTGTAGCTTAAAAAGCGCCGGCAGCCAAGGAGATATTGCACAGGTCTGTGCTATAGCAACCAGTGCTGGTATCGGAGAGTCAACAGGTTGTGTAAAGAACCGTGCTGGCAGTTTCGGGAAAAAGTGAAGGGGCTGTAGCTATAGCAACCGCGTGGCAGCTTCGGAGAGATGGAACAGTCTGTAGTATAGCAACCAGAAACTGGCAGCCTATCAGGAGAGATGGAACAGGTTCTTTTGCTATTAGCAATCAGTGTGGCAGCCTATAGGAGAGAATGAACAGGTCTGTAGCTTAGCGACCAGTGCTGGCAGCCTATCAGGAAAAATTGCACAGGTCTGTAGCTATAGCGACCAGGCTGGCAGCCTATAGGAGAGTTGGAACAGGTCTGTAGTTTATAGGGGAACGTGCTGGCAGCCTATCAGGATATGTTAAACAGGTCTTTTGCTTTAGTGACTGAGGAGCGGGTTTGCAGCTCATACAAGAGGGGATATCTAGGAATAGGTAGGCACTGTTAATGGACACATATTGCAAAGTGACTTGTTTTGCAAGATTTTTTTTTTTTAACATAAAAAAAGCAGCAATCCCTGTAGTGAGACGACCCCTTTAAGTAGTATATATGGTTCATTGTTTACGGATCCTCTAATATGTGTATTTGAAAGAGATCAAACCATCGGTGATCACATTAGGTCTTCTGACATTAAAACACTCCAACAGACAGAACTTGATCCTATAAAAACTGGCACAGATCCCTGCCTGAGCTGCCTCAACTGTTCTTGAGTAATTAAGGGCTCTAGCATTAAACATGAATTGAAAGACACAGAAATTAAAATGCGAAATTTCTTTACATGTAACACGAGTTGTTTACTTAGTTAAATGTCGTGCGGGAAGGTTTATACAGGACAGACAAGCAGAGCGGTCAGGGTTCATATTAACGAACACCGCTCTGCCATTCATCTCTTTAAACAAAAAGAGTAAAAAGGTTTTGGCGAAACCACAGCAGCTCATCGTTTTTCGGAACCTGAACATGGAGTCACGGAGCGCCGTTGGTGCGTATCAGAACACATAGAATGTAAGAGCCCCGAACTGGTTAAAAGACGGTTATTACAGAAAGAAGCGTATTGGATTCGGAAATTGCAATCGCCGTCCCCTAAGGCTATGTTCACACGGTGTATTGTGCCGCGCGTACAGTATGCCCCGCAATTATGCCGGGTGTTTGGGAGCCGCGCTGATCAGTGCTTACTCCCGCAGGGGTGGGGGAGGCAACCCGCCGGCCCCATAGACATGTATTACTCGCAGCGCATATTTACTGCAAGTATTTGACACGTCACTTATCTCCCCGGGCGTACAATACGATTGTGGAGCCGTAATCCATAGATCCCTATGAGAGCTATGGATTACCGTAATTTCGGTGCGCATCTCGCTCATATTAGAGCGCAAATAAGCGCCGAAATTACCCAGTGTGAATATAGGCTAAGGGCCCGTTTACACGGCAGAGGACAAATACCGGTCAGTTTATCTGACCGGTACTTGTCCTGTTTTAGTGCCGTCTCCACGGCCGCAGGGGTGGGGAGTGGGTGGCTTTTCTCCGCCCTCCCCCTTCCCATTCACATGTTCATAAAAAACCGGGCGGAAAAAAAAGGGGGGCAGGTTCAATTTTTTTCGGTGGGGGCGGGGGTTTTTAAAAAAAAAAGGGGCCAAGTGGAAACCCGTGCAGTGGGGACCGGGGGGGGGACTGTCCCGGGGTTTTTTCCATAGAACCCCGGTGTGCTCATTTGGGCCGGGTTTTTTAAAGGATGGTCTCCCAAAACCGAAAACCCAGTCTAAAAAAAAACGGCCAAAAAACCCCGTGCAATGGGGAATCCCCTAAGGGCTTGTTCCCCCGGGCTTTTTGGTTTCCTTTTTTACGGACCCGGTTTTTGGCACTTAAAAAGCGCATCGGAAAGCAGACCGAAAAAAAACGCACATTGGTTACTTTTTTTTAAAATCCTTTTTTAAATGCTTATTCAGTTCCCGGTTTTTAGCACCCGTTTTCCGGAAAGCTTTTTTCTGAATGGGGGGGGGGGAAAGAACTCTCTCTTTTCTCTCTTCCCCCCCTTCTTTTAATGGCCTGCCCCAGCCCCCCAGGCTTTTTTGCCTGCCCCAGACCCCATCTTAAAATCCCCTCCCACAGCCCCCCATGCATTAAATCCCTGCCACGCCCCCCCATACTTTAAAATGCCTCCCACAGCCCCCCCCATCCCTTTAAAAATGCCTGCCCACAGCCCCCCTTTTTTTAAATGCCTCCCACAAAACCCCTTTTGTTTTTTTCCCTCCCCCAGCCCCCTTTGCTTTTATATCCCTTGCCCGGGCCCCCATGCATTAAATTGCCCTGCCACAGCCCCCAAATGCATTATATCCCTGCCCCCGCCCCCCAATGCATTAGGGGGCCGGGCCCAGCCCCCCATTCTTTTTAGGGCCTCCCCCGGGACCCTCCACTGTCCCCCGCCGCCCCACCTCCGCTCCCCCCGGGCCTCCGCTCCCGCTGTGCTCCCGCCCGCCTGCTACCTGCGCTCCCGCCGCACCCCTCCGTTTGCCGCCGCCCCCCGCTGCCTGCGCTGCCCCCGGGCACGCCTCCGCTCACCTGCGCTGCCGCGGGGCACCCCTTCCCCCTGCCGCCCGGGCCGCCGCCACTCACCTGCGTTTGCCCCCGCCCTCCCTGCGCTGGGCCCCCCACTCACCTGCGTCCCGGGCCCGCCCCGTCTCCCATTTGGTTTTTCCACCCGCTTTGGATGCAAACGCGCTGTTTACGTCCCCGGAGTGTGGAGGCTTTTGGACAAGTGCCAAAAGCAAAATTTCTTTTTTCCCCTAGGGGTTTCCTTGCGTAAACCGAAATAAAAATTTTGACTGTAAATTTTTTAAAAGGGGAAATGCAAAAAACGAAGGCGGGGAGAGCTCAAAAAGCGCTTCGTGATCTCCGTGGGAAAACAGCGATGCGCTTTTCCCAAATTTAAATTTCAATTTTAAAATCCCCAATGAAAAATTGTTTGTCAGTTTTGGGGAAACCTTTAAAACGGATCGAAAAAGGATCAAAAAAAAACGTCGGGGAAAAACAACCCCTAAGGGTTTAAATAAAAAATTTGGGGTCTCAATGTTTTTTCTTTGATTCATATGTATGAGTTGTAAAATGTTTTCAGTTGTGTTTTAGTTTTGTATTTATTGTTTTATAACGGGATTGTACGTGTTTTTTCCCTCCTTAAAACCGGGGACATGCTTGGAAAGAGGGGGGAGTTTTCCCTTAAAAAACGTGCGGGACAGGTGTGCTTCCCCAACCCGTGTTTGGCTTTCCCCCTTGTTTTCCCGGGGAACCGGATTATGAATGAAATTCGGGGGGTTTAAAAAACCAACAAAAATTTAAAGGCCCCAAAATTTTTTTTTTTTCCCTAAGACTTTTTAAACTATATTTAATGTGTGTCTTAGGGAATGTGGTCACGGCTTATTTTGAGGCGTATTTGGCCGCGTATTGCGCGTTATACCTTGGCAAAAATTGCGCACCGAAAATTTCATTTTAATTTTTTGGGTGTCTAGATTACGCCTGTCCCCCACCCCGCCCCATGGAGAAAAAGTGAATGTCAATTAGGGTATGTTCCCCACAATTTTTCCCTGTGGTCCCGGCCCGGGCCCGGGCGGCGGGGGGGGGGGGGGGCATCTTTCCCGAGCCTTGCACCCAAATTCCCTCGGGGGCCCGTATTCGCCGCAATTTAATTGACATGTCACTACGATCGTATTTTTCAAGGGGGGAAAGAGGATGCTTATTTAGGGGAAAAACCAAAATTTTGGAAACCCCATTTTTCCCCGTTTTAGAGAACAAATACGACGCAAAATGGCGGGGGAAAATTCCCGTTTTGGAACATACCCTTATTTGGGGGCGTTATGCGCTGGAAAGGGTAAGGCTGTTTTATGGGGGGTGGGCTAAAATTTCCCGCAAAAAAAGGGCCCCTTTCCGGGATCGGAATACCCACCCCACCCCAATGTGGGGTAGGGGGTTATATTCGACCTTTCCCCTCGGGATTTCGTCTGCGTCTTTTTTCGGTCGGTAAATGCGATGACGGAAATTTCTGGGAATTTCAATTTTTTTTTTCATTTTTTAAACAAATTTTTTTTTTTCATGTTAGTAGTCTGTGTCCCCCGTTTTTTTAATTTCCGGAAACATTTTTATTTTTTGGGGAGGGAGCTGTGTGGGGTTGTTTTCGGGGATGCCCTTTTTGTTCTTTTAACACAGAGGGTTTTTTTTTGCTTTCTGTTTTTTTTTGGGGCAAGAAAATTCGCCCCAAAAAAGGGTTGGAATTTTTTTTTATGAAATTTTTTCCCACTGTTAAATTGTTGGATAAATAATGAGATAATTTTGCACTTTGGGTCGTTACGGCTCCAGCGATACCAAATATGTATGGGGTTTAGTTATTCTTTTTATCTTCTATGGACTGGGATTTTGTTTTAGGATTAGGATTTTTTTTCTTTTTCTCAGACTTCATTTTTTTATTTTTACAGTCCCATAGGAACTTAAATCATGTAACTTACTGCTGATATAATACACTGCATTACTCAAGTATTTCAGTATGTTATACCTGTCAGTGTAACACTGCCCAGCCCCCAACTGGACCCGACCTTTGGAAGAGCCTAAATAGCAGAGGTCAGACCTAAGACCTTTCAATAGGTCCCTGACCACCATTAATTCATCATTCCTGGGGCACATCATGGGGGGCCGGGGCGGAACTACAGGGGAGCGACGAAGAAAGCTGCTCGGGGCCCATGCTCTTAGGGGCCCGTGCCCGGGGCAGTATGACATGTCTGCTCCCCGGGTAGTGCGGTCCTGTCCCGCCGGCAGCGAACTTAACCTTTCCCACTGCCGCGGACGCGGAGCTGCGGGGCCCGGTGCTTTACCCTCTGAAGGGAAACCGGGGCCTCCGGCCCGAGTGCTCGAAACGCAGACCGCACCTGCTAGCGCTGACGCGGCCCCCCAGTGTGACGGGGGCCCTGTGCGATGACGTCATTCATCGTGCACCCTGCCGAGCACAGATGCCGGGACCCGAGTGCGAGGGAGCGTGGATGGGAGTAAATGCTTTTTATATCAATACCTGTCCTGCATTTTAGCCCTACCTACCTGCATGTATATAGCCCCTACCTGCCTGCATATAGCCCTACCTACCTGCATGTATATAGCCCTACCTGCCTGCCTGTATATAGTCCTACCTGCCTGCCTGTATATAGCCCTGTCTACCTGCCTGTATATAGCCTTAACCTACCTGCCTGCCTATATATAGCCCTACCTACCTGCCTGCCTGTATATAGCCCCTACCTGCCTGCCTGTATATAGCCCCTACCTCCCTGCCTGCCTGTATATAGCCCTGTCTACCTGTATAAAGCCCCTACCTGCCTGCCTGTATATAGCCCCCCCACAGCCCTGCCTGCCTATATGTAGCCCCTATGGCCTCCCCAAAGCAGTGCATGCCTATATATAGTCCCTATAGCTTGTTCTATGCCCTGCCTGCCTGTATGGGCCCCCTATAGCCAACCCTAAGGCCTTACTGCCTACATATATGGCCCTATAGCTACCGTAACCCTACCTTCCTACCTATCTGGCCCCTATACCCTGCCTGCCTGTCTATATGGGGCCCTATACCTAAACCCTGCTTGACTGCCATTATGGGGCCCTATACTTTCCTTAAAAACCCTGTCTATGCGGGGACCCTATTGCCTACCTAAACCTGGCCTATCTGGGGCCCTCTATAGCCTATGTAAACCCTGCCTGCCTAAATGGACCCCATATAGCCCCTACCTGCCTGCATATAGCCCTACCTACCTGCATGTATATAGCCCCTACCTACCTGCATGTATAGCCCCTACCTGCATGCATAGCCCCTACCTACCTGCATATAGCCCTACCTACCTGCATATACCCCCTTAACCTACCTGCATATAGCCCTCCCTACCGATTTTATTGCCCTTCCTGCATGTTATATAGCCCCTACTGCCTGCATATAGCCCTACCTACCTGCTTATACCCCTACCTACCTGCATGTATATAGCCCCTACCTGCATACCTACCTCGCCTGCATATAGCCCTACCTCCTGCATATAGCCTACCTGCCTGCATATAGCTACCCCTGCTTTTAGCCCTCCTCCTGCATTTTATATGGCCCCTACCTACCTGCATACAGCCCCCTGCTTGCATTTTCCCCACCTGCCTGCATAAGCCTACCTACCTGCCTGCATATACCCCCTCCCTCCCTGCATATAGCCCTACCTGCCTGCATGTATATGGCCCCTACCTCCCTCTACCTGTATATAGCCCTCCTACCTCCCTGTTGCATATGGCCCCAAACCTCCTCCCTGCCTGTATATAGCCTCCTTACCTGCCTGTATATAGTCCTACCTACCTGCCTGTATATAGCCCCTACCTGCCTGCCTGGATATAGTCCTACCTACCTGCCTGCCTGTATATAGCCCTGTCTACCTGCCTGTGTATAGCCTTAACCTACCTGCCTGCCAAATTTTATAGCCTCCCTACCTGCCTGCCTGTATATAGCCCCTACCTGCCTGCCTGTATATAGCCCCTACCTCCCTGCCTGCCTGTATAAAGCCCTGTCTACCTGTATAAAGCCCCTACCTGCCTGCCTGTATATAGCCCCCCCAAAGCCCTGCCTGCCTATATGTAGCCCCTATGGCCTCCCCAAAGCCCTGCATGCCTATATATAGTCCCTATAGCTTGTTCTATGCTCTGCCTGCCTGTATGGGCCCCCTATAGCCAACCCTAAGGCCTGACTGCCTACATATATGGCCCTATAGCTACCGTAACCCTACCTTCCTACCTATATGGCCCCTATACCCTGCCTGCCTGTCTATATGGGGCCCTATACCTAAACCCTGCTTGACTGCCATTATGGGGCCCTATAGCTTCTTAAACCCTGTCTATGCGGGGACCCTATTGCCTACCTAAACCTGGCCTATCTGGGGCCCTCTATAGCCTATGTAAACCCTGCCTGCCTAAATGGACCCCATATAGCCAGAGGGGCAGGTGCTGGAAAAGTGAGGCTTCTAAGATATTTGTGACTTAATCTGCAGGGACAAGTGGCCGGGAGCAGTCATCATGGTGATCTGGACGGATGCAGAACAAAAGGGAAAGTCAACGACTCGTCAGAGAAACTTCACCTGTGAGTAACAAGACGTAACTGCACTGTAATAATAAATATGACTGCAGAGACTGTGTACACAGGTCTCTACCACTCTATGGTCACAGCATTGAGTAATATACAGTCTGCAGAGTCTGTGTACACTGGTGTCTACCACTATATGGTCACTGTTTTGGAGGTAATATACAGTCTGCAGAGCCTGTGTACACTGGTGTCTACCACTTTGGGTCACTGAAAATGGAGGTAATATACAGTCTGCAGAGCTGTGTACACTGGTGTCTACCACTATTTGGTCACTGTATGGGGTAATATAACAGTCTGCAGAGCCTGTGTACACTGATATTTACCACTATATGGTCACTGTATTGGAGGTTATATACAGTCTGCAGAGCCTGTGACACTGGTGTCTCCCCACTATAATGGTCACTGTATGGTGGTAATATACAGTCTGCACAGACTGTGTACACTTGTGTCTACCACTACATGGTCACTGTTTGGAGGTAATATACAGTCTGCAGTGCCTGTGTACACTGGTGTCTACCACTATATGGTCACTGTATGGAGGTACTATTGGTCTTTTGTATGCTGATCAGTAATACTGTAGGGCATTATTCTGTCACTATGTGATGGTAATTTGTGGTTGTGTTCTGGCGGTCTAATCAGTTCCATATGTAGCAGCGTTATTGGTAATGTTGGTTTTGGTATAGTTTGGTAGCAGTTTGGTAGCAGTATGATAGTGAGATGTATTGTTAGGTTATTTGCTCCTTGTATTATCTACATTATCTAACTGCATGTTCTGGTAAACGTTCATGGTCGGGGAGGCGGGTGAGGGGGGGGGGCAGGGGGCCCCATCCAAAAGTTTGCTATGGGGCCCTGGCTTCTCTAGTTACGCCCCTGGGGAGAGCCACTGGGGTGAGAGGGAAGCTTCTTCCCCTAAAGCCACTGAGATGCAATGGTCACTATTTACTGCGGCATCTAAGAGGTTAAACAGCTCAGATCTAAGTTCTGTCCACTCTTGGCCATTAGAGCGAGATCTTGGGAATCATCAGACCCCGGAGCCCCTGCATCACCCAGCACAGGGCACCAATTACAGTTTCTGCCCTCACTGACAAAAGATGTAGGTCAGAAAGGGTAATATCTCTACTTGGGGAGAGGCACTATGTGGGTGTGTGAGAATATAAGATTGCCTCTTGCACCTCACTGGTATTTGCATATAACAAGGCATTATGGTTAGAGAGCTGAGTTCTGGTCATGGGGTTAATGGAGCGGTGAACCCGATCATATAATGAACCAAGAAGGAAAAAGAAAATTCTTTGTAAGGTGGAATGTGAGAACAAGCAATGGTGTCATTTTTTTTTTTGGTGGAGGGGGATGTTTTTATGGCAGTCACTCTTTGGTCAGCACAATTCCAGTGATACCTTATAATTAGGGCGCGTTCACACGGCAATGGACAAATAGCGGTCGGTTTTTCCACGATGAGCGGAGATCAGCCCTCCCCCTTCACATTCACTTGCACATATTCTGTCCAAAAACTGGACGGAAGAATGTGCTTGTAGAATGTTTTTTGGGCAGCCCGTCTGCGTAAAAACCGGCAGGCAGAAAACCCGTGCCGTGGGGACATGCCCTTACAGTTTTTGTTCTAGTTATTTGTATCCCCTTTCGGACATTGGCCGTACTCATATACAGTGAGGTCCATAAATATTTGGAAAGGCATTTTTCTAGTTTTGGTTCTGTACATTAAAACTCCTATTACACCAATAAGGAACTAAGATTTTTCAAAAACAGCTGACAGAATAATTGAACCCCAGTATATTACCAAAATGACTTTTGAACAAAACCATTCAGATGCAGGTGAAGTTCAGACTTTCAGCTTTAATTCAGTCGGGTGAGCAAAATGATTGCATAAAAATGTGAGGAACTGAAGTAATTTGTAAACCCAATCCCTTAATTTCAGGGGCTCAAAAGTCATCGGAGAAATTAATTGTAAATAAAATTTTAATTTCTAATACTTGGTTGAAAACCTTTTGTTGGCAATGACGGCCTGAAGCCCTGACCTCATGGACATCTCCAGACGCTGGGCTTCCTCCTTGTTGGCAATGACGGCCTGAAGCCCGGACCTCATGGACATCTCCAGACGCTGGGCTTCCTCCTTGTTGGCAATGACGGCCTGAGAGCCCCGACCTCAAAGGACATCTCCAGACGCTGGGCTCATCCTTTTTGGCAATGACGGCCAGAAAACCCTGACCTCATGGACATCTCCCGACGCGGTTTGGGGAGGCCCTTCTCTCTCATTGGGTTTTGGTGCAATGACGGCCTGAAGCCCTGACCTCATGGACATCTCCAACGCTGGGGCTCCTCCTTTTGGCAATGACGGCCTGAACCCTGACCCCCATGGAACAACTCCAGACCCGGCTGGGTTTTCAATCCTTGTTGGCAATGACGGCCTGAAGCCCTGACCTCATGGACATCTCCAGACGCTGGGACTCCTCCTTGTTGGCAATGACTGCCTGAATCCCTGACCTCATGGACATCTCCAGACGCTGGGTCTCATCCTTGTTGGCAATGACGGCCTGAAGCCCTGACCTCATGGACATCCCAGACGCCGGTTCCTCCTTGTTGGCAATGGCGGCCTGAAGCCCTGACCTCATGGACATCTCCAGACGCTGGGCTTCCTCCTTGTTGATGCTTGGTCTCGGCCATTACTGCAGTGGTTTGCAGTTGCTGTTTGTTTGTGGCCTTTCTGAATAAAGTTTAGTCTTTAACAAGTGAAAGCTGCTCAATTAGTCTGAGATCAGGGGACTGGCTTGGCCATTCCAGAATATTCCACTTCTTTGCTTTAACTCCTTAACGACCACCCACCGTCTTTTGACGTCGCTGCAGAAATCGGAGTTTGCAGCGCCCAGCGACGCAGCAATGCTGAGGTCGGGGCTGTCTACACCCCCTGACCCCAAGGGCCTCCTGAAAAGTGTGGGGAGGGGGGAAACCCCCCGCCCCCCGGTGCTTTAACCCTTTAGCTTTGTTCCCGGGGAGTTTGGGCCGTATTTTGGTCCGTAATTACTTGGCCGAAGTGCGAAATTTGGGCCGAAAACGGCCTTTCATTACTAATTCACATTCTCATGGGAAAACTATGGTTTGTCCCCTCCCCGGGGGGGGAAAATTGACATTAAATTTACACGGGGTATACGCGCCGCTGGAAATTTAAAGTTAGGGCCCGGCGGTGCCGGCCCCCCTCCCCCACCCTCCGCTCCCCCCCCGCCCCGGTCACACGGGAAATTGGGGCGTAATTTACGCCCTGCAAATACACGTGTGAACATACCCTTTGTTTGCTCCCGTTCTTAACCGAGGCAATAAAGGGGGTTTCCCCCGCTCTGTCGGGTGACCAGGACTCGGTCCCGACAGAACCCAGAACAGCTGCTAGTCACCCCTGGGGACTAGAGAGCCCAGGATGTTTTGGGGAAGAACCAGTGACGGACACACTGTGTGTCCCCTGACGGCTCCCCTGGGTCGCTGACAGATTATAAGGTATTGCAAAATTTGAATATGCAATACATTGCCAAGTGAAAAAAAAAAAAAAAAAAAAATTTAGCAGTTCTCCCTTCTGGGTTTTAAAAAAAAAAAAAAAAAAAAAAAACAAAAGTGTAAGAAAAAATAAAATAAATATTTAATAAAAAAATAAATGTGCAAAATTTATACAACAAAAAAAAAACCCTACACATATTGGTCCCCACACGACCGTTAATTTTGTAGAATTAATCTAAAAATTTTTTAAAAAGTATGAAAAAAAAAAATAAAAAATCTGCAATTTTTAAAGTGAAATTTAAATATTTTCCCCCTAAAGTACAACTTGTCTCGAAAAAAGAGGCCCTTTATCATGCGTCATTGAAAAAAAAAAAAAAAAAGTTAAATGTTGAAAACCAAGGGAGGCAAAAACTAAAAAAATTTGGTCATTTTTAAACTTTTCAGGCTTTCGGTTAAGGGGTTAATAAAACCCCGGGGTTGGGTTTGTTTTGGGGGTAATTGTCCTCTGTATCTGAAACGTAAAACCCTCGTTTTGGGTGCATTTTGGGGGAAACTGTCTCTGAATACTTTTAGAATTCACCAGTGTTCTGTGTTTGTAAATCATCAAAAACACCATGCCCAGTGCCATGGGAGCCATGCTGCCCCCAAAAACCTCCACTGGCCCCCCGTGTGTTACAAAAGATGTAGTATACTTTGGTCATGAGCTGTACCTTAAAGGGGTTGTTCACTCAAAGTTTTTCCATGGATCTGAATGAAATTGCTTTCTTTGCTCTGTCATTCCCGGTCAAGCTGTCTGTAAATTTGCATATAGTAGTCTTTAGATGATGTCCTCCTGTATCAATTAAAACAAAAAGCGGGGAGGATAAAACAGACGGGCACTTGGGCAAAGAGAGACAAAGGTGAAAAAAAAACTTGTAGTCCTTAACAAAAAAAATTAACAAAGCGATATATTTGGGAAAACGCCTTCATTTACTGTTCTCGACATGTTGGAAGCTAATTTTGTAGTTTTAGATAACCCCTTTAAGAATGGCTTGTTTCACCTGTGTGGAGAGCTCTTTTGACCGCATGTTTACTTTACAGCAAAATCTTCCAAATTAAACACCACCTTGAAATCAATCCAGGCCTTTTGGGGCCCCGTTTTTGGTGGGTTTTTAAATTTTTCTCTAATTTAAAAGCTTTTTTTACCAACAAACTTCTTTACTTACCAAAATGTTTGGAAAGTGCGTAATCAATTAGTGTGCTGTAATCCCAAGACTTTAAACCTGTAATTGTTACTTTATTTAACATTTTTGAATAATTTAAACAATGAAAGAAGCTGCTGGGAAAAGGCAGTTAAATTGGGCGCAGTTTAAAAAATGAAAAAAAACAGCGCTGTGTGAAAGCAGCCTTATATGCTTGAGAATGACAACAAAGGAATTGTTCACACCTGCCCATGAAACAGCCTTTGAATCAATTGTCTAATTACTTTTGGGCCCTTTATAAACAGGGCGGCCCATGTTAAGGAACAGAAACTCCTAAACCCTTCATCCAATTTTAATGTAGATCCCCTCAAATTTAAAGTGAAAGTCTGGTTTTTTAAATCCATTTAGAAAATATAAACCCGAATAGTTTTGTAAAAGGCCAAAAAAAAAAATTTGTGTCAGCGTCCAAATATATATGGACAGAAATATATATATTGTGCCGCCTCTGGGGATGTGTTTCCGTAAAAAGACGTTTTGGCCAACCAGGAAATTGTGGGCTCACAAAAGGGGGAAAAATGGCGCTGGGCCAGCTTTGGTATTACCCCCCGGTGGTCGTGCTTCGGGGGGGACCAGAGTTTACTGCGCAGCCGCTAAACCCCCCGAATTTATTAATTGCAAAGGGCCCAAAGCAGGGGAAGGGAGTGTCTTTCGGGCCCCGCGATGTGTAAAGGATCCGGGTTTTTTATGGCTGACATAACAATCCGGATGCCTAACAAAGGCTTCTGGGTTGTCTGCGATGCTACCACATCTGTGCCCCCGGACATGGTCTGGACTGGCGATTGGCAGATTAACCCCTTACTGACGAAGCCAGTTTTGACCTCTAGGACAAAGCCCCTTTCATCTGATCTGTAATGTGGGAATAACTTTTTGATACTTTTACCTATCCATGTGATTCAGAGACTGTTTTCTCGTGACACATTGTGCTTTAAGTTACTAATTTTGGTCCCTGCAACCCTTGTTTGTTAAAAATATCAAAATATTGTTAAGATTTTGAATTTTTTTTATGTGTATAAGACAGATAACTGCAAATGCCAGTGAGGTGCAAAAAGCAATCTTAAATTCTTACACACCTATATAGATCCTCTCCCCAAGTAGAGATATTACCCTTTCTGAGCCATTTATCGGCTCGCACCCAGCCAGCCAGTAAGCTCTGCGCTGAAGAGGGGCAAATACCCTGAAGCAACTGTATGCTGATAAGAAATACTGGCTTGGAATGAACCCTTTTCACTTTCAAAGATTTGGTGAGTCAATAGTGAATGGAGGATGGCTAGAGGGAGGCAGCTAGAGCAATCAGCTTTCTTCCCATAATGTCTTGTCATATGCAAAATGCCTAGTGAGGTGCAAAAAGCAATCTTAAACCCTCACACACCTACATGGTTTACACACCTTTAGAAGACAGCTATACCACACAGAATAATTTGTAACTAGCATCTACCATATGTACATTGGCATTTTTTAAATGTCTCTTTTTTTGGACATTAGGGGGCTTATATAGTGGGGGAAAAAAAGTATTTAGTCAGCCACCAATTGTGCAAGTTCTCCCACTTATAAAGATGCGAGAGGCTCCTGTAACTGACCTCACAGGTCAACCTCAACTATGAGAGACAAAATGAGAAAACAAATCCAGAAAATCCCATTGTCTGATCTAGAAAGAATTTATTGGGAAATTATGGTGAAAAATAAGTATTTGGTCAATAACAAAAATTCCTCTCAATACTTTGTTCTATCTCATTTGTTTGGCAATGACAGAGGTCGGACGTTTTCTGTCTTCACAAGGTTGGCGCACACTGTTGCTGGTATGTTGGCCCATTCCTCCATGCGATCTCCTCTTTGAGCAGTGATGTTTTGGGGCTTTCGCTGGGCAACTCGGGCTTTCAACTTCCTCCAAAGGTTTTTTATGGGGTTGAGATCTGGAGACTGGCTAGGCCACTCCAGGTCCTTGAAATGCTTCTTATGAAGCCACTCCTTCATTGCCCTGGCGGTGTGCTTGGGATCACTGTTATGCTCAAAGACCCAGCCACCTTTCATCTACAATACCCTTGCTGATGGAAGTAGGTTTGTACTCAAAATCTCACGATACATGGCCCCATTCATTCCTTCATGTACACGGATCAGTCGTCCTGGTCCCTCTGCAGAGAAACAGCCACAAAGTATGATGTTGCCCCCCCCTCCCCATGCTTCCCAGTAGGTCTGGTGTTGCCCCCCCCCCCCATGCTTCACAGTAGGTCTGGTGTTGCCCCCCCCCCATGCTTCACAGTAGGTCTGGTGTTCTTTGGATGCAGCTCATCCTTCTCTCTCCTCCAAACATGACGAGTGGGGTTTGTACCAAACAGTTCTCCTTTGGTTTCATGTGACCATATGACATTCTCCCAATACTCTTCTGGATCATCCAAATGCTCTCTAGGAAACTTCAGACCCGGACATGTACTGGCTTAAGCAGGGGGACACGTCTGGCACTGCAGGATCTGAGTCCCTGGCGGCATAGTGTGTTACTGATGATAGCCTTTGTTATGTTGGTCCCAACTCTCTGCAGGTCATTCACTAGGTCCCCCCGTGTGGTTCTGGGATTTTTGCTCACCGTTCTTGTGATCATTTTGACCCCACGGGGTGAGACCTTGCGAGGAGCCCCAGATGGAGGGAGATTATCAGTGGTCTTGTATGTCTTCTGTTTTCTAATTATTGCTCCCGCAGTTGATTTCTTCACACCAAGCTGCTTGCCTATTGCAGATTCAGTCTCCCCAGCCCGGTGCAGGGCTACAATTTTTGTTTCTGGTGTCCTTGGCCAGCTCTTTGGTCTTCACCATAGTGGAGTTTGGAGTGTGACTGATTGAGGTTGTGGACAGGTGTCTCTTATACAGGAGCCATTACTACAGGTAATGAGTGGAGGACAGAGGAGCCTCTTACAGAAGAAGTTACAGGTCTGTGAGAGCCAGAAATCTTACTTGTTTGTAGGGGACCAAATACTTATTTTCCACCATAATTTGCAAATAAATTCTTTCCAAATCAGACAATGGGATTTTATGGATTTGTTTTCTCATTTTGTCTCTCCTAGTTGAGGTCGACCTATGATGTCAATTACAAGAATCTCTCATCAAGTGGGGGAACTTGCACAATTGGTGACTAAATACTTTTTTTCCCCCACTGTAAATCTAGTAGCAATTTTTTACATTTTCAACATAATTTGTAACAGGTTTTTTTAGGGACCAGGCCAGTTTCTGTTTGTGGCTTGAAGGGCTTGTAAATTAGATACCCCCATAAATGACTCCATCTAAGAAACTACACAGTAACTAACACAGCATTTAGTAATTTTAAATTAACCGTTAGTATTTTCACCCCAGGGCTGAAATTTACGGATTTTTTTTTTTTTTTTTTTTTTTTTTTTTGCGCCCCCAGGCACAAATCATAAATACGCCCCTATTAAAGGGCACATTTGGGGTATGTTCACACGGCGTCTTGTGGCGCAACCATGCGTGCTGCGCCCGCCGTGTATTTAGCACGTTCTGATCAGCAAATTCTTCTAAAAGTGCAACGGGTGGCCGGCCCCATTCACTTTCTTTTATCCCTGCCACGGTTATGCCAGAAAGAAGTGACAAGTCAATTCTTTCTACCGGCGTTCAATACACGGCAGGAAAGACGGCAGGTAGTCATACCATAATTACAGGCCGGGCTTCGGGCACACTGCAGCGCAATTACGCCCGAAATAAGCCGTGTGAACATATCCTTACACTCGCCATGTTATACAGGCCTTTGGGCCCCTATTACACCAGGACCTGAAATGTGTTTGCCCCTTTTTGGCACCCCCTAAAGCAATGCCCTAAATTCCATGGCTAAATACATCCACTAGTGATTGAATAACAACACAAAACTATTCCTAAAGAATAAAAGAAAAAAAAAAAAATCCTTTAACTGCCCAGACCAGAATAATGACTTCTGCCACAAATCACCTCTACAGTTTTACCACACAGACGTTTTGACTTTATATTTCCCATTTTATTTCCCCACCCACTTCACAATCCAACCTCCCCTTTGTCCTATGCCCACCTTTAATAATGTCACCCTCCTGAAATCCCTAATAATGTGTTTGCAGTGATGATTACTTACTTTTTCTGGGATAAGATGGGCTTTTTAATTATAACCATAACATAGAATGCAGTGGGAAACCAAATGAAACTTATTTGGGGGCTGGAACATGGAAAAAAAAAATGCCATTGTGCTATTTTTGTGGGGGTTTCATTTTATGGAGTACATTGTAAATGACCTGTTATCGGTACAGGTTGGTACAATTTCAGGGATGTGAAACTTGTAGAGGTTTCAATACTCAACTACCATTAACCTTTTTAATCTTTTCGACTATGGACCTATGTAAGGACTTGTTTTTGAAGAAAGAAGTTTAGTTTTTATTGATACTCTCTGGGATTACTGCAACTTTTAGATCCCTTTTTATTGCAATGTTTTGCAAAGCTTTTTTATAAACTTTTTGTTTTTGCTTGTACTTTTAGTCCCTCTAGGGAGCGTGACAGCTTGTATACTGTTCTGCAATAAGAAGATAATGTAGGACAGTGCACAAATATTGTTCTATTACATTGCCTATGGCAGCATGTAATAGTAGAGAGATGTCAACCACGGAGGCCTTCTTTAGGCCCCCAGCTGCCATGCCATCTGTTATGCACCTCACAATCTTGTTGCAGTTCAGGGGGCGATCGTACGATGGAACAGTGCACAGCATTGCTCATTAATGCTTCAGATGTTGCATCTGTGTGTGCTGCAGCATCTTAAAGGAGTTGTCTCCCCACAGGGTTTCAAAGAATGCATGAAAGAAATTCTCTGTCACTTCCTGGTTCAGACTAATTTGCATAAGCTCCTTTGCTTGTACAGCTATGTTGTGCTTTCAGATGTAATTAAGATTAGATTAGCTTCTCAAACTACTCACAGGACTTCTTATCTGATCCCCAAAACAAAAGCCCTAATTACAGAGCTGTTTACTTGAGATAAATCAAGCTTTTTACTGTCTGGCAGCACAGGACACTGACTGACACTGCTGACCTGGTGATGACTCACTCTCTGTTATCTCATTGAACAAACAGCCCAGGGAGATTTGTTTACAGGTCGGTTACTGAGGGAACTGAAATAGCCACAGAGGTAATAAATTTCACTTGTATCTCTTTAGGGAAAACAGTAGGAACAATGCAATATATTTGGAAAATGTCTTTATTTTTGTGTTCCCTACAATTTGAAAGCTATTCTTTGTAGCGAGACAACCCCTTTAAGGCTATGTCTACACAGTACTGGATTCCCGTCAGATTTTCAGTGGATTCAGTATTTTGAATCCACTGAAAATCCGACTGTAGCCAGCGCTGTGCAGACTTCATTTGAAAATCCTTTCTGTAGTCTACACAGAACAGGTTTTCTACTGAAGCCACTGGGTGTCCAGTAGAAGAAGATAGAACATGTTCTATGTTCTGCTGGATACCTGTCAGATTCCTGTACATCCATGTACTGGTCCGGCTGGAAATCCAATTGCCGTTTTTGGGGCAAACCCGTTCCAAAAGTCGCAGTAATGTTAAAATGACGTTAGATTTTTGACAGCATTCTAACATTGCTGTTTAGATGTAGCCTAAGGGTTAAAATTCCAGGATTGGAGATCTCTATGATCCCACCTGGTAGCAGCAGGTCCTTGCTGTAGGTAACAACCGTTATCTGTGGTGTATGGAGTGGGTACCATCAGGGGCGTTGCTAGGGTCCTAAAACCGGGCCCTCTGTGTTACATTTTGCTCAGTAGGGCTGTAGTCACACAGTGTTTTCATACCATATCGTGAGCTGCTACATGTATTTTTACAGATAAAAAAGTACGTTATTGTCACTAATTTTCTGCAAATTTCACATACATCCCGTCCGTCTTCTCAGCACCACATTGTAAAAGAAGTCAGCGCTGACAAAATTTGCTTTTAAAACCCCACATTTTCTGAAAATAGTGTAATATCTCTAAAAAAATATGGCAACAGATAATACACCTATACAGGGAGTAGAAAAAACCACACTTTAAAACCGTCATACTGTTACTATACAATACCATAAATACCAAAACCATCATTCCTAATGCTTAAAAATACTCCAATAAGCACACGCGACACCACATAGAACCCCATATGTACACGGGCTCTGCAGACATATAAGTATTATTGTGTAGTTCAGTCCCCCATTTTAAAGGTCCCCAGCTGTATATCATGCCCTTCCTTTTAAGTAGGCAGCTGTATATTAATGCCCCTTGGGAATAGCTGTAACCTGCCCCTCAGGCACCTAGCTGTATATACTCCCCCCCTCAGGCCATAGCTTTATACACTGCCCCTCGGGTAGCTTATACACTGCCCCTCGAAAGCTGATACACTGCCCCTCAGGAAGCTGCATAACTCCCCCTCAGGGAGCTGTAATCTGCCCCTCAGTAGGTTTATACCTCCCCCCTCAGAAAGGTTTAACATGCCCCCAGAAGGTTTATACATGCCCCTCAAAGCTGATAACTGCCCCTCGGGAAGCGTATACCCTGCCCCTCGGGAAAGCTGTATACCTGCCCCCGGAAGCTGTAACCTGCCCCTCAAAAGCGTAACACTCCCCCTCAGGAAGCTTTTCACTCCCCTCAGGAACCTGTTACCCCCCCCCCGGAAGCTGTAAAAACCCCCTCAGGAAGCGTATACCTGCCCCTCAAAAGCTTATACAATGCCCCTCAGGAAGCGTATATACTGCCCCCCCCGGAAGCTGTATCCCTCCCCCCTCATACTGTATATCACTCCCCTCGAAAGGTTTAACAGCCCTCGGGAAAAGCTGTTAACTCCCCTCAGGAAGCTTATATACTGCCCTCAGGAAGCTGTATACCTGCCCCTCGGGAACGTATAAAAGCCCCCAAAAGCGTATATACTGCCCCTCAGTAAGGTTTATATAGCCCCCAGAAGCGTATACACTGCCCCTCAGGAAGCTGTATACACTGCCCCTCAGAGCTTGTATACACTGCCCCCAGAAAGTTTATACACTCCCCCTCAGAAAAGGTTTATAACTCCCCTCAGGAAGCTGTATAACTGCCCCTCAGGTGCGTATTACACTCCCCCTCAGGAAGCTTATACCTCCCCCCCTCGGGAAGCTGTTACACTGCCCCTCGGGAAGCTGATACACTCCCCCTCAGGAAGCTGTATACACTGCCCCTCAGAAGCGTAATACGCCCCTCAGAAGCTGTATAACTGCCCTCAGGAAGCTGATACACCCCCTCGGAAAGCGTATACACTGCCCCTCAGGAAGTGTATACACTGCCCCTCGGTGCTGTATACACTGCCCCTCAAAGCAAATATACTGCCCCTATAAGCTGTATATACTGCCCCATAAGTGTATATACTGCCCTCAGAGCTGTAATACTCCCCCTCATAGCTGTATATACTACCCTCAGGTACTTATACACGCCCCTCATAACTGTATATACGCCCCTCATAACTGTATATACTCCCCTCAAAGCTGTATACACCCCCTCAGTAAGGTTTATACACTGCCCCTCAGTAAGGTTTTTACACTGCCCCTCAGAAAGGGTTTTAAAATTTACTGCCCCTAGGAAAGCTGTTTCACTGCCCCCTCATAAGCTGTATACACTCCCCCTCAGGTAGCTGTATACACCCCCCTGGGAAGCTGTATAACTGCCCCCAGGAACTGTATACACTGACCCAGGAAGTTTTATACATGACCCTCAGAAGCGGGAAATTACTGCCCCTGGGGTAGCTGTAAAAAAGCTCCTCATTAAGGTTTATACACTCCCCCAGAAAGGTTTATAACTCCCCTCAGGAAGCTGCATATCTGCCCCTCGGGAAAGCTGTATCATCCCCTCAGGAAGCTGTTACACTCCCCTCGGAAGCTTATAACTGCCGCTCAGTAAACTGTATACACCCCCCTCAGTAGGTTTAACACTGCCCTTGGGAAGCTGTATACACTGCCCCTCGGAAGCTGTTACACTCCCCCCTTGGAAGCTGTATACACTGCCCTCGGGAAGCTGTATACACTCCCCTCTGGAAGCTGTATACAGCCCCTGGAAGCTGTAACACTGCCCTCAGAAAGGGTTTATACACTCCCCCTCAGGAAGCTGTATACCCCTGCCCCCAGAAGCTGCATATATGCCCCTCAGGAAGTGCATTACGCCCCTCGGGAACTTTTACCTGCCCCTCGTAAGGGTTTATACACTGCCCCTCGGGAAGCTGTATACACTGCCCCCTCGGGAAGCTGTATAACTGCCCTCTGGAAGCTGTATACACCCCCTTCAGGAAGTTTAAAAACCTGCCCCTCGGAAGCTGTATACACTGCCCCTCTGGAAGCTGTATACACTCCCCCCTCAGTAAGGTTTATACACCCCCCTCGGGAAGTTTTAATACACTCCCCCTCAGGTACAAGCTGTATACACGGCCCCTCAGGAAGCTGCATACACGCCCCTCAGAAGCTGCATTACTGCCCCCTCAGAAAGGGTTTTATACACTGCCCCTCAGTAGGTTTATCATGCCCCTCAAAGATTTTATAACTCCTCTCAGGTAGCTGTATACACTCCCCCTCATAAGCTTAACATGCCCCTCAGGTAGCGTATACACGCCCCTCAGGAAGCTGTATACATGACCCCAGAACTGTATACACTGACCCTCAGAAGCTGTTTTAACTCCCCCCTCAGGAAGCTGTAAATACTCCCCCTGGGGGAGCTGTATACACTGCCCTCAGTGGGTTTTATAATGCCCCTCAGTAAGGTTTATACACGCCCCTCAGTAAGGTTTAAACACTGCCGCTCAGGAAGCTGTATATCACTGCCCCTCAGGAAGCTGTATACACTGCCCCTCGGGTAGCTGTATACACTGCCCCTCGGGTAGCTGTATACACTGCCCCTCTGGAAGCTGTATATACTGCCCCTCAGGAAGCTGCATACACTGCCCCTCAGGAAGCTGTATATACTGCCCCTCAGTAAGGTTTATACACTGCCCCTCAGTAAGGTTTATACACTGCCCCTCCGGAAGCTGTATACACTGCCCCTCAGGTAGCTGTATACACTGCCCCTCAGGAAGCTGTATACACTGCCCCATGCCCCTCAGGAAGCTGTATACACTGCCCCTCAGGAAGCTGTAAACACTGCCCCTCAGGAAGCTGTATACACTGCCCCTCAGGAAGCTGTATACACTGCTGCTCATGAAGCTGTATATATCTACAGTTATACTGATCAGCTCTATGGGTCATATATACACTGCTGATTGAGCTGATCAGTATAAATGTAGACTGTCAGCTCTGTGGGTCAGGGTGACCCACAGAGAGCTGACAGTTACTCTGCAATTAAATTATATTGCCCCCCCCCCCAGACATGTCTATAATAACTTCTATCCAGACTGTACACAGTTCATACCTAGAATTGTTGCCGGCTGCTCTGCGCACCTCCAGACATAGCGCAGCACACAGTCGTCTAAACAGAGCCCCGGCAGCGGCAGCAGCAGCAGAGAGAAAAAGCAAATATAGTAGTCACCCGTGCCGCACCCTTGGTTCTCATAGAGAACAACAATGCGACGCCGCACTACTATAGGGAATGAGACTATAGGGAATGACCTTATAGTATGTCATAAGCTACAGTTGGGAGTGTCAGCAGGCTGCTGAGCTGCAGGGTGCTGCTGGGAGTCAGCTTGATTGTGAATACAGCAGACAAGGAGCTCCAAGTAGTGTCCTATACAAGCAGAAACTGTACAGTAAGGAGATAAATCTTGGTGCTTTCTGCTTGTATAGGACACTACTTGGAGCTCCTTGTCTTTCTGTATTCACAATCAAGCTGACTCCCAGCAGCACCCCGCAGCTCAGCACCCTGCAACATCCTGCAAAGAACATTTATTACTGGGAGCTAGGAGCCCCCACCCGGCCTCGGAGGAGTCTCCTCGCTGTTCCTTATCACTGTGTATGGATCGAGGTTGTTTCACCAGACACCTCTTGTGTTTTTAACAAGACCAAATCAGCGCTGGACGACTGACATTAGAATTAAAAGTAAAAGTATTGTTTATTTACATATAAAAGAAGGAAGACGCGTTTCGTGCTATAATGCATTTCATCTGGTTAAACAGACATGAATAAGCTGCTTAAATACATTTGAAAAAGCCCGCCAAGCTCTGCACGTTCCCCAGCACATGTCACTAGCGGCATTGTTACTAAAAAGTTTTAAAAAATTTTTTAATACAATAAAAGTTTTTCTACACTACATCAAATAAATAAACTGTTAGTTTTTTTTTTTCTTCTACAAAATAATCGTTCCCCCCCTTGCACCACATTCCCGAGTCCCGGGGTGTGAATTTACTGAAGAAAACCATTACTTACTATGCCCACAAGGTCGCTAAGTGTGTCTATTCAGCTTTTTAGTATCAGATAAAAAAAGAAATTTTTAAACGCTTGATCTTGTTATGAAGGGGAACTCTTTTCCTTATGGAGAGCACCATTAAAGGTGTGTAGTGTTTTTTTTCCCTTTTTAGCCCACGACTCAGCACTGCATATCACAAGGCATTAGGGGAAAGGACTGGAAAACTCACTGCGCCCCTCTATAGGTTTTGTAACAAATCCTCAATTTACTTCTGATTCATGAATTTTTTGAGAAGAAAAAGGGGAAAATTTTCCAACCCAAATATTGCTCTCTACATCCGTTTCGGGGTTTTGCCCCTCACGTGTGAGAGAGAATATTGGCTTACACTCCTTTCCCCCTAATGCCTTGTGTATCAGATGCGATAGTGGGCCCAAAGGCAAAAAAAAACTACACACCTTAACGGGGGCTCCCATAAGGGAAAATTTCCCCCCCCTCATACCCCACTCATTGCCCCCCCACCATCAAGCCAAAATCGCTTGCTCTACACTGAGAGGGAAAACCCCGAAACCCCCTATGTAGATGACAATATTGGGTTTACAATTTTTCCCCTTTTTCTTTCTCAAAATTTTGTGAATCAAAGTAAATTGAGGATTTGTTACAACCATAAGGGCGCATGACTTTCCCGCTCCTTTCCCAAAAGCCTTGTATCTTTTAAGCATATCCTATGCAGGGGAAAAAAAAATAAATACAAATAAATGAGTAACTTATATTGTTTTTGTATCATTCAGTTAGTTCAATTAAACCATTGGTTTTAGACATTGCAACCTATAAACCCAAAAAATTTCAGTCTTACTAGGCCCCCTATTGTTATTTTGTGTTCTGATCCCTGATCTATTATTTTTTAAACAAAAGGGTTTTTTCTGCCATTCTTTTATTTTTTGTGTGTAGCCGACCTACATATTTTTTTTGCAGGGCATTCAAAGGCTATGTTACACTGCTCAAGAAAAAACGCCCTTAAAGGGGGCCGTTCTCTCTCTGATGCAAGGAGCGCGGCTTTTGTCAGCTTTGTGAAAAACCGCGGCGTTTCTCTTTTCCCCGGCCCCCCCCATACAATAGTATTGTATGGGAAATCAAGAAGAGAGAAGCAGGGGCGTTTTGTAAAACATGTTGTAGAATACCCCCTCCCGAAAAGACGGGCAGAGAAAAGCGAACTGTGAGCAGCAACTCTTTTTTCTATTCCCGGTATGGAGCGCATGACGATCGTATCTCCCCGGGGCGTTTTTTAAAAAAGAAAAGGCCGGAGATACGATCGTAATCCTGTGCAGTGTGGAAATAGCCCAACAGAAAAAATTCATTAACTTTTTACAATTAATTATTTTTAAATTTTGAGATGTTTCTTTTGTAATTGAGGAAAACAGAACTGAGTAGCTCCATTTAAAAAAAATAGTACAAGTTAAACATTGCTTCTTAGAACATTTAAAACAACCTATTTTTGTTTTTTTTGGATTCTCCTAATTTTTTTTATTTATGAATGTTACAAGTAAGACGTGAAATTTTTTGGATTTATAAGTTGCAATGTCTAAATCCATATGGTTTAAAATAAACTGATAAAATAACTATTAGTTGCTCTTTTATTTAGTATTATTTATTTTATTTTTTTTTAAACATGCTGGGATACTGTTAACAAGATAAATGCGTTCAAGAATACTTGTTTATTTTGTACTAAAAAGAAACACTTTAAATTGACAATCTGAACAAACATTCGTAACAAACAGTTCGTGGAGACTAGCTAGAATAGACATCACTTGAGCGACCTCTTGTGGGATAGTTATAATGGTTTTCATTCAGTAATACACCAGGGACCGGCAATGTGTGTGAAAGGGGGGGAACGATCTGTTTATGAAGAAAAAAAAACAAACTAACACTTCAATTTTTTGATGTAGTGTAGAGCTTTTTATTGTATTTTAAAGTTTTAAAAATGTTTTTGCAACCGTAGTACAAAGTGCTGAGACACTGAGGGCTTGGCGGGCTTTTTCAAAAGTATTTAAGCGCTTATTCATGTCTGTTTTAACCAGATGAAATGCATTATAGCACGAAACGGTCCCTTTCCTTTTTTTATTGTAAATAAACAATACTTTTTTTTTAATTCTGTCAGTCGTCCGCGCTGATTTGGTTTTGTTAAAAAACAAAGAGGTGTTGGTGAAAAACCCTCGATCCATACGTTTTTATGCTTCTCCCGGCTGGAGAAAAAATTACCGGGGGCCTACTGCAGGGGCTCCCAAAAAGGGCCCCACTTTCTGGGTCAAATCATCTAAAGCTCTAGGGAGAGTTGTGGGCCCCGTTGCACAACTCCCAAAGGTTAGTGGATATTAAACATTTTTTTTTACATTAAAATAACTCTTATTGCACCAGGTGCCCTGTTTCCTGTGTCTCCCCCCCCCTGTCTTTGTTATCAGTGGTGGCATTCGAAAGGGGGGTTCCCCAGGGGAGGCGAGGGCGGGCGATTTGCCCGGGGCGCCCAGGCTTCCCTAACAAGGGGGCGCCCGGACCGTTCCTCGCCCCCCCGGAGGTCAGCCTTGACTCTGGGCCAGCCCTTGTAACTAGTGTTGGCGTTATTTTCGACAAAGTTGAAATCGCACAGTTTTTAGGTGATCGGAT